>JNDP01001261.1:0-31404 GCA_000696975.1 Apophysomyces trapeziformis B9324 | reverse complement strand
GGCAAGTTGCGGAAAGCCTTGACAAGACCGTTGTCCTCGTTGTAGATAACGAGAGGACCACGGCGCTGACGGTGGCGGCGGTTTCTCATCTTACCCTTACCAGCACGGAGCTTGCGAGAGTTGGAAACCTTGACGACATCGGCATAAGCGTTGATGGCCTTCAACAAAGCAACGGCATCCTTGGTCTTGGACAAGGTCTCGACACCGTCAGCAACGACAAGAGGAACTTCCTCGATCTTCTCGACACGGTGACCACGGGCCATGACCAAGGAAGGAAGAGCAGAAGCAGCCAAAGCAGAGGCAGTGGCGAAACGCTTCTGGTTCAAGTTGGTCTTGACGTGCCACTTGCGCCAGGTCTACATAATAGAAATACGAATTGATTATTTCTTTCGCCCTCAATCAAAAATTCGCAGTCCCCCATAGCAAAATTTCACCAAAGAACATCTTCAGGAAGCCCATCGCAGCCCATTGTAATCCATTTTGAACACATCCTGCTCCAATGAATTCCATTTGAAAAGTACAAACCTTGGTAGGGGCGAACATACGTCCACCTCTGCACATGTTGCCGAAAGCAGCCTGACCAGCACGGTGGGTACCAGAGCCATTGACACGAGGAATACGGGCAACAGCACGACCAGTACCCCAGGATTCAGCAGAGGTCTGTTCACCAGCCTTGGCAGAGACGGCGTAGGCCTGACGCTTGTTCTTGGCCATGTTGGTGTGGACAAAGTTGACAATGTCGGGACGAATGGGGGCCTTCAAGACGGCGGGAAGGGGCACGGTGGCGTTGGAAGCCTTGCCGGTCTCGGCGTAAACGTTAATGACGGGTCTGGCAGCCGCGGACTAGGTAATCAATGAGTATCGAAGTATAGATTTGTTTGTTGATCCATCTTTTAAAGTTGCTTTGAACGGATGGATGGATATTTACCATCTCGAATAGACTGTGAGAAAAGAGAAGGAAATCCACTTGCAGCGTACAATTGCTCGATTTTGGTCCAAAGTCCGCATCAGCGGACCGGACTTTAGAATTGATCTGCAACATGTAAGAGTGACAGCATCGGGCCTTTCCCAACCTAGCTCATCATCATATGCTGAAGGATGCAGAGTTACAAAAGGAGGACACAGATACAGAAGTAGAATCATGTCCATTGACTAAGCTTACCAAAAAAAAAACATATAAACTGAGGAATCTTCGCCTGACTTACAAAAGGATACGAGGCCCCAGCACATTCATTCTATTGTGCAACCATTGTTCCTTCACATCGCTGAGAATTTTATAGTGAATACTTTCCGGTCATATGGTTGAGGCTTTCAATATTTTTGTACAATGAATCCTAAAAGGCTTCATTCTTCATCAATCTCCTGTTTGAATCCGTCCTCGAGATCTTTCAGGCTGATCTGGAGTATTTCTCTCCACCTTAATGCAGAAGTAAACATCAACAATAGCTCTTCCATCTCTCTAGTCGAAAAGCATACATACCTAATGTTCAGAGAATCCGTGATCTTGTCCGTCTGGTGGTCATATTGCATTCAGTTGGGTACCAGTTTTGAATTAGTTTTATTTTGTTTCGGATCCGTGCTGTTTCGGACACTGGGGTGACTTTCGCCTTGAAGCCTTAGTTATGTCGAGAACTCTTTATTAAATAGACATGTGCTGTCTGTTGACTTTTCCATGTTTTGTTTCCAGCTCTTGCTGGAACTGATATAAAAGCAAGTCTAGCGGCACCAGTACTTGATCGTTAGATACCAGTTCTTTTTTTTTCTCTTCGTCTGTAAAAGAACAGGCGGACTTGTTATAGATGACAGCAATTCCTACGGTAAACGACGGTATAACCTACCATCCTCTATATATTGCCCTTTCGTAATTTTACGAAAACGATTAACTATGCAATACTTTTTATAGGCGTGACAATGGCACTTCTTTCTGACTGCAATGGTTACTGTCGTGCATTGCTGCTTTTTTTTGTATTTTATTTGACCACCTAACATTTGACCAATGAGTTCTGATTGAGAGAAAAAAGGAGAAAAAGAAAGAGTCGTGCACTGCTGCTGCTGACGGCATGTGAAGTGGTCGCCGAATGGCTGCCTTAATAGATTATATCCCTATCCTAAATGAAGACTTGCTTTTTCTAGCCTAGTCTTCTCTATGTCGCCACTTGAGCTTAGCTACAGACTTCATATACGTAAGTGGTTGTACTCTTCGCATCTTCAATCTGGCATGGGTATGAGCGACATGCGATTTTCCCTTCTCCGCTAAAATTTGGATCACGTATTAGAAACCTGCGTATGCACTAATTTGAAGCTGTCCTGCGGAAGAGGGAAATAAACTTAAAGCTTGAAAGACATATGTAGTTTATATAGTCCCTGTGTTCACAAGCTGTTTGAACAATGTCATAAATGTGGCAGATCAGATGAGATCTATTTTTGTCACGTGCGAACATTTCACGCTGGCGGAAGGAACAGGAGCATTGACATTCCTTTCGACCACAAAGTAGCATGTTTCGCCAACTATCCTTACGTGGTCTTATGGGTCTCAAGCAGACGCGACCAAGTAAGAAAACTTCTAGTTATCCAGACCAACGTGTTCCGCTGTTTCTACTGGAATGCTAACTGCATACACCCAACTAGTGATCACGACATCCCATCGGTCTCTAAGTAGCCTGATATCCACGGCTGAGCTTGAGTCTGTACTTGACCAAGTCAAAGTTTTGGATGGTTCATGGCATATGCCCAATGCCGGTCGCGATCCTCATAAAGAATTTGTTGAGAAACGTATCCTTGGTGCTCAATTCTTTGGCATTGACGAGATTAAGGACACAACGACGGACTTACCTCATATGCTTCCCACGCCAGAAAAGTTTGCTGAAGCGGTGGGGAATTTGGGTATTTCCAATCAAGACCAAGTGGTAGTGTATGATTCGACAGGTTTTTTTTCTGCTTGTCGCGTCTACTGGACTTTCAAGGTAACGAACGATATTCCCTACGTTGTGTAAAGTTTTTTTTTTCTAAAACGAACATCAACATGTTCTTGAAAGGCGTTTGGACATCAACAGGTATCGGTTTTAAATGGAGGACTGCCAAAATGGGTTCAGGAGAACAAACCAACTGAAAGCGGTACTCCTCCCACCGTTGATCCTGTCAAATACAGCGTGCCTCAATTGGATACCCAACTTGTTCGAAATTACCAGACGGTGCTGCAGAATGCGAAATTGGCGGAAACTGACCCTGCGAAGGCGACTTTGGTATTGGATGCCCGTCCCAACCCTCGTTTTACGGGAGAAGCTCCCGAGCCACGTCCAGGTCTAAGCTCAGGCCATATGCCTGGATCAATTAGCATCCCGTTTAATGAAGTTATTCAAGACGGTGAGCTTTTAAGTGATGCCAAACTGAAGGATTACTTTGTATCCAAGGGCGTTGATCTGAACAAGGAGATCATCACTAGCTGCGGTAATACATTTAACCCCCAAATACCTTGTTTATACAGAAACTCAATGGAATTTTTTTTCTTTCTTTTGTGCAGGAAGTGGAATCATCGCATCTGTTCTTTACTTTGCCTTGGAACGCGTGGGTGCAAAGCATATTGCTGTGTACGATGGCAGTTGGACGGAGTATGCCGGCCGAGAAACTAGCATTATCGTTAAAGACACACAATAATTAAACATGAGAATGAGGTTCGATAATGTAGAATATTTGATTGGATATCAAGATGTAGCTCCCTGAAGTGAGTTAGCGATTGCTTAATCAGGACCAATGTTTTCAAATGGCCCTTTTCGCATCCTTGTTCGCTGCGGAGCTTTTTCAAATTCTGTGCCTTTCTATTCTTTCCAACTCCGCTTCCAGTGAGAGTGACTGTTGACATAAAAAAAAGTCTATAAAAATTTTTTATTACGCGACAAAGAGGCAAAGAACTCTTCCAATACATAACACACATTATGGTGAGTAAGCCTTTGCGGATCACGGCTTGTTGTTCAGCGGATCTAACTGGTTTGTTTATTCTAGTCTGGAGCTGTGAACCCCAAGGCCTTCCCTCTCGCCGATGCTGCGTTGACAAACACCATCCTCGATCTGATTCAGCAAGCTTCGCACTACAAGCAGTTAAAGAAGGGTGCCAACGAAGGTACGAGTATTATTTCATTCTGCAGGCGTTCATGGACTAAATTCCATTTGTCAAAATAGCCACCAAGACTCTTAACAGAGGTATCTCCGAGTTCATCGTGATGGCTGGTAAGTTGATTCAGTTCCTTCGAGTATTTGGTGTGGAAAAGAAAAAAGAAAGAGTCAAAGAGACGTACAAAGCGACGCAAGCCAGACGGGGTAAATGATGATAAAACACCCAATTTGGTGAGAGAACCGATGATTATCCAAATCGATTAGTCTTCCTGAAAAAAGCCTGTCTGGCTGCTTGCTCTTTCTTTTGAGGAGATAGAGAATATGGAGATGAGGTAGAGAACAAGAACGTTTTGCTCACGAATTTTGTTTTCTACTTGTAGCTGATGCCGAGCCTCTCGAGATCTTGTTGCATCTTCCTCTTTTGTGCGAAGACAAGAACGTCCCCTATGTGTTTGTTCCCTCCAAGACCGCTCTTGGTCGTGCCTGCGGTGTCTCTCGCTCCGTCATTTCCGCTTCCGTGACCACCAACGAGGCTTCTGACTTGAAGCCCCAAATTTTGACGATCAAGAATCAGATCGAGAAGTTGCTTATCTAGAGAAGCTTTTTTTCTTAATGATCGTCGTTAGTGCTGAAACCCTATTGAATAGCACACTGGTTGCATGATGCACTGACAGAGAAAGAAAAAAAAACTCGTGTAAAATCATTAAACGTCAGTGTACATAGCATTCATTCTACTTTTTAAAAAAATACTGTAACTTATGCATTAATATCATGTCTTGTTGATGGAACAGTGAAAATGATGAATGCTATTTTGTGTATACATTGAGTGTCTGTAGACCAGGGCATAAGTTGACTGATATAGCCAAGTCAGTTAAGCTGCAATCATAAAAGAAGGGTGATAAAAGGAGGCCAAAAATACTAAAAAAGAAGAGAGAGAGAACTCTGTAGATATATAACTGTGCAGCAGTATATATGTGCATTTCTTTTTTTTTCTTTTGTTTTAGATCTTTCTTTGTCGGTGAAACGGGAACTGATGTGCTGCAATGTAACATTGAGCATTAACCATGAATGGATAAGTGCTTGCAGAATAACTTCTGCGCCAAGTTGGCTTTTTTTTCTGGCTGTTGCAGAAAAACGTGATAGTGACAGTAGGATTCACTAGATTATGATCTCTGATAAAACTTCCTATGATAGAATAGGTCACATATAACAAATATAGGGGAACCATAGGTTATCCTTTCGCTGTGAGAAGCCGTTTGTCAGTAGGATATTCATGCGCTAGAATCGGAAAAAGGTGAAAAAGGAAAAATGCATATTGAATTGACAGTCATTCGGTGATTTGCATCCGACATTTTACGCATATAGAATTGATTTACACATCCCTTACAGCCCTACGACTATCTCCCACGTAACAATGTAGAAGCCTAGAGAGTTCCTTTGGTTCTATTGCGTACTGAACTGATAGTCACTTTTTCCCTCGTTGCAAGGGTAACCGTTGTTTAGCAACCTCTTTCTATTTCGATTAAAATCAGCCTTACGAATCTGCTTTCCTTAATTTTGTTTTCCTTTTTTCTTTCTCAGTTGCTTATGAACAAACAAAAAGAATGAAAAAAAAAGAAGGGTGTAAGAAAGGAAACCACGTGTGTAGCTTAGTGACGGGGAGGATTTACATTCGAGATCTACGTGGATTTATCAACACGAAAACTATGACTCATGAGTAAGCGATGACGTACAAGAGCAATATCTTAGTTAGAACGATGGGTTATTAAAGAGAGACATGGTGATAAAAATTCTGGTTCGTGATATGATGTGGCTATCCGCTGATGGTATCACGCCGAAAAGGAGAAAGCCAAGGCCAAATATTGTATGCCGTCAATAACAAACATGCCAACATCCATTTATAGATAGTTCCTAGGATAAATCACCGAACGTGGCCTAGGCTTTTAAAAAAAATGAGGGTTCTTTGTGATTCATTATGAAGTATGCCACATTTTCAAGAAGAGCAAAACATAGCATGAAGGGTTCACTTATTGTAGTTCATTTTAGACGCTGAGTTATTCTCATTATTTTTTTTTTCCTTTTTTCTCTCATTTGATTTCAACAGTGATAAATGACCGAAAAACAGTGATTGTTATGATTGAGTACCCATTGATCCGTTCAAACTGCTTCTCCCCCTTTTCTGCAGCCAACTCCTGCTTTCTGCACGCACTAAGTAACTTCTTCCGTCACTGAAACAAAAAAAGAAAATAATGGATCTATCTGCCATGCATTCATCAGCCATTTCTTCTTTTTTTGTTTAATCTAACTTGTTATTATAAATACGGGGAGGAGAACTTTCCACTCTTCTCTACTTGTTTTTTTTTTACTGTACATCATAACGCTAAAAAAAAAGGATCAGACCAGAATGAAACTTCAAAGCTCCATCGTCTTATTCCCACTGATTGCGTTACAACAAGTTTCAGCTCAGAATGCTGGCGATCCTATTGCTAATACACCCACAGTGGCTACACCACCCACCGTGGCCACACCTACCACGGATGCAGTGAATCCTGTTACTCCCACTGTGCAGACTTCCACTGATCTTGCTGGTATCGCTTCTTCATCTTCTCCACTGGCTGCTACTACACCGACCGCTTTGGCTACGAGTTCATCCTTTTCGGCCATCGTCGGCCAGAGTTCTTCATTGAGTGGATTGGCCACTCCTTCGTCTTCTGGTATCCTGGGAAGTAGTGGCACTGCTTCATGGTCTACTCCAAGTGCAACGATCTCTGACGGATTACTTCCTACTTCCGCAAGCTCCATCGCGTCTGGTAAAGTGAACCTGAACTATATAATATCTTAAAAAAAATTGTTCTGATTGTTTTCTTTTGACTCGATGTATCTATTTCATTTAGGTCTACCCTCTTTCTCTTCTTCTTCTGCTAGTGGTAGTAGTGGACTTACACCGATCTTGAGTTCCAGTAGTGGGGGAGTTCTTTTACCGTCCAGTTCAAGGGCCCTTCCGACGGGAACAAGTGTTCCTTCTCGTGGAACCATTCCAGCAGGATCATCGGGTACTCGTGTGGAGACATCCACAGTTAGTCTGATGTGCGTGTTACTTGGACTGGCCGTTTATTGGTACTGAGAAGGTGTACAGGGAGTGGGTCATGACTTTAGGCCACCAGTCAAATTGTGACCAGACTGAAGGTTAGGTGTATAAGATTAAAAACAAGAAAGAAAAATAAAGAAAAGGGAACATAGCAACAGGAATCTAAAGCAGACAACTGGGGATAAACTAATGATAATGTGAGCTTCATTCACCATTGTCTTCTTAATCTTCTTGGGAAAAAAAGAAATGGAAGCTAAAAAGCAAAGAGAAAGAACAGATCGAATTCAAACTATAGTAAGATTCTGTTTGAATGGGTTATCTATGTAGCATTCGATTAATCTGTAGTATAGCGTTTCTTCCACACACATACCTATTGTCGTGTGCGAGCAAGAATTTGCAACACATCGCGGTCCCCATTAAACGCATAATGAAATCAAATCATCAGTAGTTCGGGCATTCAGTCATACACATCGACACTGATAAGCTAGGTGTTAAACTTTTTAAATACCTTTTACAAAGTACCATAGCTTCACATAATCAGAAATCTGGTCTTCGCAGAATCATGGAAGCTGGCCCTATTTGGTTTTTTGGACTTGGAGAAAATTTCCTAGTTAAAGTTAAGTTCTGATGACTCGGATAACACAGTGTAGCAATGGCCGGGATATATCAACGAACCGGGTATGTTTTCCGCAAAATAGCTGTTCTTTATATAAAGATTGCAAATATCCTTGTTTTTCTTTTTGCTTCAAAGTTTTTGATAGGTAGGTCTTCCGAAGGCTAGTAAAACGCTACATTGAAGGTTCTAAATATGATTGTTCAACATCAGTGCCTCCGAAGCATGTACCCCAGAGCAACAGCAGGAGGATATCTCTCTAACGGTTGCAAGTAGTAGTGCTGATGCTATTGAGCCTGCATTATAGGAGTCGATTCAAAACTGTATGCGGGACCACGAAGCTGTGGTGCATGCATTGAGTTTGAAAACGGAGATGCAGAGCTCTAACACAAAAGCGCAATATAAATCGAAACAGAAAACAGTTCATGATAACGTGCTTGCTATTTCATTCTTTATTTAAACCGTAGGGCGCATTTGCTTGCTGAATTTTCTGTAGGTCTATTGTAGCGATCAGCAGTACACAGATGGTCACATCGTAACCAAGGCAAACTTATTCTTGAAGAAGTGATTTCCATTCGAGGATATCCCAAAGAAAACGACGGTACAGCTTAGCAATTTGGACGATTTATGGGGATTCGTACGTAAAAGCCGATTGCAGTCTTTACTTTATTCAAACAACGTTGAGATTACACCCGCATTGGCATTATTGTGGGAACGACTTGAAGATGTGGCAGCAGAGTAAAAATCACTCACAAGTCTATGAGAAAAAATACAATTACATCGACCGTGGTATGGGGCAATCCAAAAAGGTTATACATGTGAAGGGCCGCTCAACTTGTGCATGTATTACCTTTATGCAAACATGGAGGCGCGTTTACGCAAATGTATGAGATTTCTGTTGCAATGTACGATGTTACTGCGAAGAGAGGCCACGCGAGTTCTGGAGCACGCAGGTATTTTTTTCTTTGATTTTGAGAATGAAGGGTACAGCAAGTGCCCGGCTTTGATCGCTCTTTTGATGCAAGGCAAAATCAACTGAACCAACCGGAACGATTATGCGGCCTGTACCCGAGACAAAGACATTTACTTGTGTGCCTTATCTGCTCTCGTACTTTGTTTTTTCTTTCGCCGATACGTTGCAAGCGAACCGTTTCCGTCCTTTTTCATGAACCAAGATTGGTTGGATATAAAGGTAGTAAAAGATAAGGAATAAAAGTGGGAGTGCGATCATGAATATTCAAGTCAGCTTAACCTTCGTCCCTTGTTTCGCTGTGATTTTCTTTATTCATATTGCTGCTTCTTTCTCAATAGCAATCACTATAACCTAGGTTCTTTGTACTTTGCATTCTTGGTCTTTCCCTTCTTTGCCAACCGTTATAACGACTTGCCCATTTTTCTCTGTTGCCCGAATCGAATTTTTCTCGTTATTTTCTTTCTCCTTTTCAACTATATGAGGGCTAGCCACGATAAATAAAGTGATAAAGTTTCAGTTTTTTTTATCAGAAAAGTTCGCAGTCCAATCTGTCAAGTGAAATTTGGACAACAGTTCAGACAACAATTCGCATATCACCTTTTCCTTCTACCTTTGAAAACTAGATCCAGCATCTTTATATCTTCTATGAACAAAATACAATTACCTACACCACGCGGTAACGCCAAAAGAAAAAGGAAAAGGCAAACAGAGCCTCAGATATCCTGCGATCAAGCCAAAAATACTTTGCATGAAGTACTCTTGCAGAAGTTGAAGAGTACTATAGCAAAGGAACTCTGGAAAAATGAGACCAAAAATTCTAGAAAAACGAAGAAAGGAAAACAGTCTGCTAAAGAAAAAGAAAACAGACCGAAGGCTCAAGAAAAAAGCATGGATCGTTTGCGACAAGCTCCTGAAAAAGCAGACAGAATTCCTCGAGGAAGTTTTGAGGAAGCAGACAAAAAAGCGGGCGTCCCTAAAGGGACAATAGAGAAACAGATACGTTCTAGACTCCTGTCGTCCCATAAAGCAAGCGAATTTTGGAGACAATGCGCGGTCGACAACTTCGAGGATGTCTTGGCTGTGGTCAAAGCTGAAGGAAAGCAGAAGAAACCCAAAAAGAAGGATGAAGACTCGGATAACCTTTTCAGAACATGTACAGTTCCTTTGAAGTCCGTATTGCGGCCGGATCTTGACGAAAATCTGAAAAGCATTTTTATGCACACGATAGAATCGACGTCCGTGCAAATGACGGATTATGTGTCCGATTTGGCAGCTGTTGTACGTGCTACCATGTTGAAGTACGTGTCAGTTTCCTTGTCTCTAGACCCAGCATCAGGTTCGGTGAAAGCTGAATTGGACCAAACATCAACTGGATTCGATATCCGTGCAGTTGTACCCAAAGAAAAATTACGTGACGAAAGTATGCTGGTAGATGAGTATTTTGTACCTGTAGCTCCATTGCCAGATAATCTTTCGCAGTATCTTGACGAGATGCCAGGCAGGCGAAACAACGATCTACTTTCCATGTTCAATGAGAACCATATCCAATTTCTGCACGGGTTATATTTTGGCACAAGAGGAAACGTGAGCAAAGAAAAACACTACTTATGGATGCAGTTCCATGATCAAACTCTTGACAATCAGCCTGCAATTCCCGATGGTCTTTGCAGGACGTCGCATTTTTACATGAAGCAATTTTCGACGAATTTGAAGAATATGTGGGCAGGATCTCTTTACAACAGAAGCATGAATCACTTATTGCGTGTCCTACTCCGTGTTAATCTTGCACCAAGGCGTGAAGAAAAAGTACGAGAAATCAGAGAGAAGGCAAAACTAGCAAGAGAAAAAGAAATCGAGCAGCAACAAGTGATCAAGTACCAATATCGGAAAAAAGCTATCAAAAGGAAATTAAAGAACGAGAAAAAGCAATTGCGAAACTTGAAAAAGCAGATCGAGCAAGAAGAAGAAGAAGATAGCTTGATAAGGCTAGCCACACGTGCGGCAACGTGCGCTGCGGCAATCGAACGACTCGAAAACCAATTGCTGGCGCGATCGGAGTCCAGGTCCAACGCAAAATTAATAAAAGTAGAGCAAACGAACAACCGAGCGTCGGTTACAAAAGAAAAGGTAAACTTCATTATTCATTAGGATATATGCTTACGTGGCAAAATAGGAGCAGCAAGCAAAAATTTTGATATCCCTCGGTGAAACACACATTGGTGTGTTCGAGCAAATAGAAGAAGAACTGGAGGAGGAGGAAAAGGAGAAGGAGGAGACAAGTGAGCTAAGCAGGCGAAGGCTCGGTATCCTGCAAGCTATTACCAAAGCCCTCCTACAGTCAGATAAGATCACTGGCCATGTAACAGTGGAAGATGTGCTAGCTACCTCTCATGCGGACGATGTATTTTCTCCTCAAGAAATCGATGCCGTGGTGAATATCGCAAACGCATTACGGCCGTGCGTCATTAGAGGATAAATTGCTTCTTTTGTACCTCTGCGTCTCAATTTCGACGTATTTGCGAATTCTTTGCTCTGCTCGATTGGATATCAAACGTTCACTGCTTCGATATGCCCCACAATCAGCCCTGCTTCTGTTCACGCACTACCACTAGATGCAGTAGCCATGTATGAAATGTTTGGGTCAAGCTATGCCCAGCTTGATATTTACAAGGCAGACGGCTCAGTGTTCACAAACAGAGACGAAGCAATAGCAGAGAAGCGAACAGTGATAGGATCGTTTTTCAACGTAGAGGCTATTGAAAAAACATGCAAGAAGCGTGGGTTGGTACCGCGCTGGCGCATCACAGTAATTCCGCAGAAAACAGCAATTATTGATGGTAATGTTTGTGAACAAAGAAGACCCATAGAATCACGGTACGAGGCGAGACGAAAGAAGTATTATAGAAAAAAGGAACCCTACGTCCAAGAGTCGAGCATCGAACAACAAAGCACGCATGAGTTAGCAAAGACTCTCGATGATACAAAGAAGGATGTTAAAACTCCTGAAACGTTGAAATGTCAACACAACAAGCTTGTGAAAGAAGCCACGAAGTTAGTTGCAGGTTTGCGTTCTAGCTATGAACAAAAACAAACTATTTGTCAAAAGCACATAAGGGACAAAAGAAAGGCAGACAAGCATGAAAATGTTACTGAAAAGGAAGCAGCATATCAACAGCAGAAACTGAGATATGAAGCTTTAAAAGCTGCAAAATTGGACTGGTCAAACCAACAAATGGCTTTGAATCAATTACACGATCGGTTAGCAAATGCAAGACGGAAGAAGTACAAGTTGGAACAGGTAACGTTGAATATAAACTTGCATCAACATAAAGGCGTATATTAATATACAGCATCGTACAGTTGGTGAAAGCGCATCAAAAGAAAAAAGGTAAAAGTCCTGCTGATAGAAAAGTGAGAAAATACAAAAAAGAAAAGGAGAAAAAGGACGACGAGCACAACGACGACGATGAGGAGGAAGAGGAAGAGGAAGAGGAAGAGGAAGAGGAAGAGGAAGAGGAAGAGGAAGAGGAGGAAGAGGATAGCCTGTGCAGACCCCAAAGTGGGAAACGCCCCGGCTGTGAAGACAGCGTAGGCCGACTAGACCTTACGCCACTTTTAGAAGATCAGAACAATGTGTTAACATTCAGTGGCACTGATTACGGTTTGCAAGTGCTGTCGACTACAGTGCCTATTACGAGACAAAGAGCAGATTTTCATTTACAGCTTTACAATCGATATTCGATGCTGAGTGTCAATGAAGACAATGACCACGATGATGATATCGATGTCTCTCCTGCTGACATGCTCCAGCTGCCAAAGCCGGTCCGTTTCACGGCAAAATCGCTCGATGAAACAACATTTGCAAGGACGTTCCGCAAGAAAAGAGAGCGACGAAAGAAGGTAAATAAGCCAGCTATGATATGTTGTGCTTATGTGATAATTGCTACAGTCGAATGCGGAGATTCTTGCAGCCGAAGAGCAATAAAGAGAAGCCTCGATGGAGAAAGCTATGTCAGTCCAAGATATTATTCGTTGTCAAGAGGTAATCGCTAGTCTTTTTTGGACAGCTATCGATAATATATAACATTTATAGATTGGTCGGTGCTGTAGAAAGACGCTCAGGGATTTTTACCATTCGAACAGGTGGCACAAAGAAAAGGTGATACAAGATCTCTACAAGGAGAGAATATACGATAGAGTGGCTGCAAACGAGAGAAGAAAGATCGCGATGGAAGCGGGGCCACATGATAGCGGAAGGAGGTTAATACCAGTTATGGCGATTGGCACCCAAGGGACGTGTGTTGGGTCCAGATTGAAAGGCCACCCTAAGCGTGGAGGCAAATGGTTACGGGCGAGACACCGTAGGTACACCCCAGTGGCAATGACAGATGAGCACCGTAGCTCGCAAACATGCGTAGTCTGTTTTCAGAAGATAATCCACCCAAAAGGGCGTCGTTACAAGGAGACTAAATGGCGTACTATGAATGGAAGCTCGCATGGTGTCAACTCAAAGTGTGTTACTTTTAAAGCAGGGCATACGACTCAAAATCGCGACGTTCAGGCCGCCGTGGCCATCGGACTAGCGGCGATCAGTAACCTTTTTTCTGCAGAAAGGATAACGTTGCCACCATTTGATCCCAGCCGTTTCGACGCTGGAATATCCAACATTGCCGATACCACCGTTCAAACGTAACCGTCATGTTAAAGTGTGGCAGCTCTAACAGCTAATATATCTTTATTATAGGTGCGTACAGTCGTCTTCAGAAAGCCACCATACTGGTAGGTGTTGCTGTTAGTTATCTACGCAAGTAAATTGCTTATTTTATAAACAGGATGCGAAGGCCGGCATCCGTCGCTATGACGGACATATAACAGGTTTTTCTTTAATTCAGTCTCATTCTGTGACTCACAACAATGCCTATTATAGGAATTTGTTATACTGAGAAAATATATTAGGTTATTTCAATTTCAGATCAATAAAGGAGTTTTAATCTATGTGTAACCTCGAGTGTCTGATAGTATAGGCATATCAGTTGCTGTGTGCCTGTGTCTGTCTTTCTCTCTCACTCTCTCTCTGTCTCTGTGTGTGTGTGTGTGTGTGTGTGCCAGGGCTAAAAATATTTTTCTCCTATCAAACTTTTTTTTTATGCTCAGCGTTTAAATACCAACCCAACCTCGGTTTTTTCAACTCCCCTTTTTTTTTTTTCACCTCATCTCTCTCTTCCATCTTCATCTCGATACCCTCTTCCTCTCTCTTTTCTCTCTCTTTTTCCCTTTGCCTACTCCCACACATTAAGTACATTGAAACAATGAAGTTATTCGGCTTGCTCTCTCTTTTGGTGGCAGCTGCTGTTTCCGTCGGTGCACAGGAAACTGCGCCTATGAAGAACTATAACGTGTCGAGTCCCGTCCGTAACGGTCCTTATGTTGTCGGACAGATCTTGCCTTGTACCTATCAGCTGTTCCCCGATATTGACAGCTCAGGTAAAGTAGAAAAAGATATATATACATCCTCTTTTCTTTTTTTGGGGGGCCAGTCCTGCTGATCCGATATTTCTATTTTCTATATTTAGTTCTTCACTTGAACATTCAATTGCAAGCCACTTCGCCCGGCCAGAATACATCGTTAGTGATCGCAACCGATGTGGATGTGACCAAGACTCCCGCTTCCGTTATGCACAATGGTAATATCACTTATTACGAGCATTCGATCAACTACCAAATCCCTAAGACGGTGACGCCTGGCACTTACAATGTGAACTTCATCGATACCTCCACTAACACCCAGTTGTCTATTCCCATTGAAATCCGCGCTGCTGCTGCCCCAACACCCTCTGCTTCAGCTACAGGTGCTAATGGATCCAAACCCAGTGGTGGTATCTTTGTTCCCGGTAACTCTGGTGTGGCCACCAGTCCTGGCTTGGCAACTAAGACTCTTTTGGCTCTGGCTGCTGTGGCCGGTGTCGCCTTTATGCTCTAAAAAAGAAAACAAGAGCTTAAGGCCCCGGATGTACTTTGTTTGCTTCTTATACAGTACATAACGTTCTCACACCACTTAAACACACATACACACATACTCTCTGTTTCTTTTTTCACTTCTCCTTTCTTTTTCTGTGCTTTTAAAGAAAAACAACCCGTGCATATCTATCATGGGCTTTTTGGGGCGAATCAAAAGGAAAAAAAAACAGGAAGCAAAGAGGAATATACTAAAAAGAAAAATGTTCTCGAGATTGAAACCTGTACCAATTACTTTTAATAAAGCTTGTGCCGTTCTAATGATCATAACATAGTACAACATAGGTTTGCTCTTTTACCGTTGTACAAAAGACAAGGAAAAGGTAAAAGGGTAAATTACTGATGATGCAACTGTAGATCGTGAATTCACCTATATTCCCCTTTTCCTTTTCGCATTTCCCTTTCTTTCTTTTTTTTTTTTTTTTACTCTCACTAATTCTTCTTCTTTTCATCTTCAGTAAAAAGAACAGAATTGAACTCTTTCTTTTCCCTGCTTGGGTATTCTTCTTATCCATATCAGGAAATGGATAATATCCCAAACACAAAAGGCTTTCCCGTCGTAACCTTAGCCTGCACGCATTCACACTTTTTTTTTTTTACCTGGGATAGCTTTGGTACTCCGCTAGAGGGATCGACAAAAAAAATTGCATGTCTCGGGGGAGAAAGGTTGAATGCTAAAACACCCTTTTTTCCCTTTTGGACAACGGAACATTGACTTGTTGCAAGTGGGGATCTTACTATTATTATGTACGTATATATATATATATATGTACATATGTGTGTGTGGCACAGCTTTGTCTTTTTTGGAGCGATCAAGAATATGCCCAACCATCTCTTGTTGTAACTTTTTCTTTTTTTTTTGTAACAATACTATAGTTTCTTTCTGCAACAATTACGAAAAAAAAAAAAAAGAGAATCAACAAACAAACAAACAGAACAAACAAACCAAAAAATCCAAAAGAAATATGAGTATAAAGATTAAAAAAAAACAAACGAAGAAAAAAGATTAAAAAAGTCAAAAGAACATTATACAATGGAAATTCAGAATCGGATGCCAAAGTGGGGCAGTTTCCCGTTTTGTGATGCTATGCTACCTTGACGTTCACGTTCAAAAGAATTCATTGTGCCTGATTTGGACATCCTTGGCATGGGGAGAAAGTCAGGTTCAGGTGTCGTTGTCGACCTTGATGCAGCCAATCGTCGCAACGTGGAACACCTTGCTTCTTCTGATTCAAACGACCTTGCAAAGGAATCTTCTCGAGATCGACGTGAAGGTGGAATAGGAGGAGGAAGAGGAGAAGAAGAAGAAGAAGTAGAAGTAGAAGAAGAAACTGCCATGGGTGCGTATTCTTGGGGATAATGGTAATGGTAATGGTGTTGTTGCTGTTGCTGTTGTTGTTGAAGCATCTTTTTGGCATTGATCATCACGCGTAGAGACCGGATCTGAAGCGCTGTTTGATTCGTTAATGCAGCCGTTTCATAGACCATACTCGCTGTGGAGATCGTCAGGATCTGATGGAGTGCATGGGTAGTTAATCGGACCAGTCGCGGAAGCTCAAACATGCCACCAAGTAGAAGAAGCCGTGAAAGAATCGTGGGTTGATGTTGTTGTGCAGTCAGTAAATGATCCGTATAGATAAACTGCAGAAAGGCTAGCGTCACGGTATAGCTCTCCGGGAAGAACAACGATTTCGCTGGCTTAGCTTTGATCATCTCTGCAAAATAGGGCCATCGTTGAGCTAAAATAGTTGAATTGGCAGGAATGGAGTGCTGATCCGCAGTGACCACATCCATATCGGCCATGCCTGGCTCATTCAGCATACTTAGACCCAACTCTTGTGCCACAGGTGCACATGTCTCTTCCGGGTACGAGTATATCCCAAATGCCTCAAGATCCACAACAGCTACATGATCAAAATTCACCTGCCGATGATTATAATCCTCTAGAAGGACACGATCTCGGTGCCCAAACACATAAAACTTTTGATTACTGTGATTCAGTATGCCACGATTCCATGATCCCGTCGCCAGACTGGATCCGGCATCAATCCGAATCCATACCAGATTGGCCAGGTTGAGTGCCCATAAGTGGAATGCTTGGTGGGTAGGTGTTAAATAGGTGCCTGCTAGGATCATATGATGACCTAATAATTCTGCTGTGGGGAAACGCAATCCTGGTGGAAACACGACGCCAGACATTTCAGTGGAGTGATCTTTGAATTGGATAGGTGTTTGTGTTGGGTGGTAGGTCTGCAAATCGCGAGTGACTTCGGCAAAGTTATAGTTCGAATAGAGGCAGACAGGTGCTGGTTCAGCAACATCATGGTCTGCCCAAAAAGGTTTATTCCCTCTGCCCAACTCGGAGGGAACAAAAGCAACGGATCGATAGGCCCCCAGTTGACGATCGATGGGTCCGCCCTGGATCCATGTGAACGTGTCGAGGTCCAGGACATTGAGTTCGTTAATATACTGGTTCGCCATATCTTGACCTCCCATGACCACCAGTTTGTTTTTCCAGCAGACCGCAATATGTGCATAGCGTGCCTGGGGAGCAAATAAACTAGGTGCTACTTCTCGATGAACCCAGCACATTGTTTCTAAATCAAACAGACATACGTCGTCTAGGGCGCATAAGTTTTGGGAAGACCGAGGATTGGATTGACTCATGCCGCCAAAGATAACAAGATAATGTTGGTAAACGGTGGTTGAATGGAAATAGCGTGGACGGGGAGGTTCAGCCGAGTCTGGTGGAGCTATGTGGCGAGTCCAAGTAAGCGTGGTGAGATCCAGTACATAGAGATGGTTGGTCATTTGACGAGAAGAAACTAAACGTCCACCAAAGACATACAAGTTGTTCTTGACAACAGTGAAAGTGGCACCCACCAAGGGCGGAGGTATTTCACCTGTTGTTGTCTTTATCTCAGTGGTTAGATCGGCAATGGATTGAGCTCCGGATGCCATTGTTGACCATAGACAAGAAAGGAGAATGGAGGGAGTTTAAACTAAGTCAACCAAAAGGAAAATAAGAGAGACAGAAAGGAAAAGAGGAAAGAAAAAGGGAACAAAACAAGTAAAAAGTGAGAGAACGTACTTAAAGAGCAATAATTTTTTTTGTGGAGAACCCAAAAAAAAAAAAAAAAAAGGGAAGGATAATAAAAAGCTTGTTCACGGTTGGATGATTGTCATGGCAATGTGTCACCTTGGTTGGAAAAAATAAAAAAGGACTTGTTTTCAGTTGCCCGGTCAATCCAAGCATTGTTCGCACGTCTTTTCCAAACTCCTCCGCCCCTGAGAACCCCGCGCTTAATTGTCTCACCTTCAATGCCTTTTTAAGACCTTAACTTTTTTTTTTTTTGCGCTAGGCCATTCCATCTAGCTTTGTCTGCCTCTCTCTCTCTCTCTCTCTCGCTCACTCGCTCTTTCTTTCGTGCCCCTTATTTTTTATGAATATGAAAATAACAACCCATGTATTTGACGCGTCAAACGCTGTGTTCAAGTCTCTTGACCTATATACACCCTCTACCTCGAACAAGACCACACCCCTCATTGCTTTCATACATGGTGGAGCATGGCGATCTGAAGACAAAGCAGATCACGAAGATCTTGCACGAGATTTAGCCAACAAAGGTTTCACTGTAGCTTCTATTAATTATCGGTAAGGAGATCTATCTGGGTTCCTGGACGACTAAATGAAAATTTCCAACAAACCGGTTTTTATCTTAATTTCCTTTTTCTTTTTTCTTTATGCTAGCCTAAGTCTTCATGAAGTACCTGACAAACCCCCTTCGGTGCAACACCCAATGCATATCAGTGACGTCTCTGAGGCAATTGATTTTCTTTACCATCATCCTGGCCAATATGATCCCTCTCGCATTTATCTCGTTGGTCATTCCGCCGGAGCGCATATTGCGTTGATGCTGGTTCTGGACCCTGCATTTAAAATCAGCTATCTGCGCGGCGTCATTGGCGCAGCCGGCATTTATGACATTCCATTGCTACTCAAAACCTTCCCCGGTTATCTTGAGTTCATCAGTCAAGCCTTCGGATCGGACGAAAAGACTTATTTCGAAGCGTCTCCTATCAGCAAACGTGCCTCCCCCGTACCTCCCGTATTGATCGTCCAGAGTCTGGAGGATAAATTAATCGACGTAGGACAAGGCAATGCAATCACTGAGCATTTAAAGTCATTAGGTACGGACGTCGAAATTGATACGTCCGTCGAGGGCGACCATTATGAAATGTTGAAAACGCCCGAATTTGTAAATATCGCTACGGAGTTCATCCGGAAAAAGGAATTGTCCTACACCGACAAATAAAAGCAAGCGCGGGTTTAACCCGGTAAAGCAAGGGAAATGGTAATGAAAAATGATGAATCTGTTTCACTTAATTAGTGCACACCAAAAAAAAAAAAGAACTCTTTTCTCTTTGGGCATCTTATTGGGATATCCGGAATAGCCACTTTTACGCAATAAAGAAGAGATAGAGGGAGAAAGAGAAAGAGAAAGAAAGCAAAAAGAATCCCTGGTTGCGCCGAATTTTAAGCTGATTTTATCGAGTTCCTTTACTGACTTGCATCAAATAGTTGATGGATGAACATATTTCATCTAATGCCCAAATAACAAAGAAATAAAAAAGGAAGGAAGGTCAGCCCTGTTTACATGCTTTTCACACTGCACTTTGAACTTGTTACTCACGTGCTTCCTTTCCTGATTCTGCTTCAAACTCGTATGTCTTGAACCGGTCTTTCATAACAACAAGCTTAAAATTGGTGGGCACCTTTTTGCTACGTTTACAAGAAATAACTGTGCTTGCGTGAAAAGCGGTCTAGAACAAAAAGAAAATACATTACTTGATCCCACTCTCAACAACAACTACAACCCCCCTCCAAAAAAAAGCTTACCGTCTTGACAGAGTCAAACATGCCTTTATGTTCTGGTGGCATGATGTGGATATAATCTCCATCAACAGTGAGTATACTTTCGCGTTTACCAACGAACATCGGCATCTTGCGGTTAACGACGTATTTCTGATTATACAAGAATTAGCGATGACCCCATCCAAACGTCATCATCCGTAGCACATGGTTTTTCTAACCTTATATTGCGATAAAAGCCCATCATTAGCAGCCAAAGTGGATCCAGCACTAAACAATGTAGGATAATACATTTCTTCTTTCTTCTTTTTGTTCGGTGACCGCCAAATATTGGATGCTATAAAAGAATAAAAATGAAACAATGTAAGAAAAAGAAAAACCCCATAGCAGCTAATGGTATATTGTTCTCTTACAGTTTGGATGGGTGAGACCAGCCACCTTCCGCATCAGACACAGATCGGTCACATCACGTAAGCTTTCAACCGGAGTATCATTGGGAATCACCACGTTGCTATCTGCAATAGTTAAGATGTGTTCGTCTGGATTCAGCTTCCGTTTCATCGACACTAGAGCAAGGACATCCCCAACCATCATTTCGGCATAAACAGGAATGGTAGTCGTTGCGGCAACCGTTTCGTCCGTCATCAGTCGGATACGGAAATTCTTGATAAATGTCATGGGCCCTGCTGATTTGGTCAGCCTTGTGTTAGTGGAGGGCACAGGCACTGCTACGGCAGAGGAGTCGGCTGTCTGTTGCTTCTGATGATGGTGCTGTTGTTGCTGGGTCGTATACACTGGATCTAAGGGTCCAAACTCGCTCATGACATCATGACTATCCATTGGATGACCAGGTGCCGGCCCTGTTTGGCTTTGATCGGTTGTTGTAGACTTGGTGGCTTTCTTTATTTCTTCCAGATTGGGAGCACTACGGCCTAATTTTGCACGGATCTGTTCATTCTCTTTCACTAATTTGGCGATTTAAAATGAATATAAACGATTTCCCCCCCTTTCATAACTCAGGTTACCTTGCGATGCATTAGCTCTGCACAATGCAAAACACAAAGAAACTTGAGGGACTGAAACATTGCTGATCAATTGTCCGCGATCGTATGCTACATATTTCGATTCCAATGTTTAAGAATCCATGTTTACCTAACCAAATTATGCCTTTTTTCAACTTACGGGGTATATCGTCTTCAATTTCACCATCATCTTCCGCAAGCATTAACACCCATTGTGCTGCATCAATAGCATCCTCTTCCAGATCTGGTTGCCTTTTTTCTTCCACATAGTCATAGAGAATATAACCGATCACGTCATAAATAACCGCATCCCGGCGGACAGAGATACTGACGGGCTTATAAGCTTGTGAAGAATGTGGCAAGAAGACATTGACAATAACAGGGTTTGCTTCACCCTTTCCAGATACGAAGGCAAATTCTGAAAACGGGTTCTCCGCTGAAGAAGCTTTTTCGGCAATCAACGCGGAAAGAGCGGACTTGGCTTGTAATGGTCGCTGCTGTAACGTCGGGGCGTTCTGCTTTGTATATTGTAGCGGAGGATGTGGTTTTTCTTCCGCTTTTGGCTGTGATGGTGTTAAATTGGACGTAGAGCGTGGTTGACTAAGAGGGTACGATGCTTGGGTTGCTTCAGCATCCAGGGAAGAACGTGGAGAAGGTCCGATCGTGGATTCGATGGAAGGATGGAGGGATGTTGTCATGGCGTCACTGGTATTGCCATTGGAGAATGATGTTGTACTGGAATTGTTTCTTCTGTGTGTCTTTATCAAAGCTTCTTTATTCATTAACGCAACAGCAGCGTCGTCAGAAAATTTCGGTCGGGATCTTTGTGTCTGTGATGCTTCAGTAATGCATAACGTAGGCGCAGAGAGTTTCCGTGCTGGCATAGTTTGCTGAGAGGTCCTTCGCCTTGATTCGGTTTTCGATAAGCTGCTATAATAATGAAACATATTCTATTGCTATCCCTTACCCTGCGGTTTCCTCTGTAGTTTCGTTATTATCGGGAGTTGACTTGCGATCGGCAGCAGTTGGCGCAGGTTGATTCATCACGCCAAACTTTCTCGGTCGGTGGGCTCTAGTCTTTGTCCTTAAAGCACCAACTAATGTAGTGTTTCCGAAAGGAGCCTGATCTTTAGATAACATGTTCTCATAGCCTGGTGAATAGCAGAATTGCATCTCTGGGTATGTGGTTGCTGCAAGACGGATGTAGTCGCAGGACATGACGGTAGGCGGAAATGATATTAGACGGTCGCTACGTTCGTCAGTCCGCAGCATTTTTATTCGCATGGTATGGATTAAGAAGTTGGCATCGGTTATGAGCGACATGTCACCAAGAGAAGGAGGGTACTCTATCGGGAACAGCGAGCTCCCAAACCCATTTTGAGTCCGCAATTGAGGAAAAACGTTTGGTACACAACAACCCTCAGGTGCTGGACAGACCCCTCAAATCGATTACAGGAGGTTTTTCATCGATAGCAAGGTTTGTTTCTCTGTATCGAAACGGACAAACCACTAAAGAAAACAGAACGCGGAATTTCCTTATCACCACCATAATATACTTAATGTATTACCATGATGTCTTCTTTTTCTCATAAGCATGAATAGCAGTTGTTTGGGAACACAAACCAAGTTATGAATATCATGTTTTTTTAAAGAAAAGCAAGTTCATGCCAAAGTGTACAAGCTTCAACAACTCATCAAAACAATGAATAATTCTTCAAAATGCTTCCAAACATAAAATATACTTCAAGTACGGATGTACATTTTTATTTATAAAGCATTAGTAGAGGGTATGCCCCCCTTTGGCTTCAACTGCAACCTCTATTCTTCGAGGCATGCTCTGCACCAGGATCTAAACTTCTTCAAATGTGATTTTGTGCCATTCCTTGTGAAGAGCTGCAGCCAATTGATATGCGGTACGAAGAATGGTTCTTCACTGTTCAAAACGCTTCTTCTGCGCATGGTATAAATGTTCAATGGGGTTATGGTTTGGACTTTCCGCCGGTCCCTCCATCCATTGGATGTCGTTTCCCTTTTTTTTTTTGAAATTCTTTTAAGCTTGCCAGTATGGTGAGGAACGTTGTCTTTTTGCAAAATGAAGTTGCTTTGTGCTCTTCGGTTGTGTCTGTCAACTAGGAAAGGAAACTGCCAGATAGGCATTTGATGTATATCTCCTGGTTTGACAGTTATACATAAGACAACCAACGATCCACGCTCTGCTGCCTAAAGGCAGTTATAGACCATAACGGTACTCATGCCGAACTTCGTCGTCTCCAAGACATGTTTTTCCTGATATCCTTCGTCTTCCATTCCAATCGCGCGAACGCCGGCCTCGTTGTATCTCCGTACCATGTAGCGCACGATTCATCTGACTATGTGACATGGCAGCATTGCTCCATGGTGCAGTGACGATGTTCGCGCGCAAAGTTGAGCCGGCGTTGCTTGCATGCTGGTGTCAGGGAAGGTTTCTTTGCTGGCTTATACTATCTGAAACCTTCATCACACAGGCCGTGTCTACGTACGTGTTTACTTAAGATGCTACGATGCTTCGCGACTGTAGACAAACAACTGCTTTGGTTTACACCTTATGCTCAAGAGAAGAGTGTGAATGTCCGTTGCGGGCAACTCCTTTCTCACGCACATCTTCGCGTCTGCTGAACCGATCTATTCTCGTCGCTTAATGATATCACCGAAGGTCTTGCTGGGAACACCCTAGTCATGAAGCACGATTATAACAGCACACACACAGGTTCAAAAATACCTGCGCCAGCGCTGTAGTTCTTAGTAAACGTAGCTCAAGAGCATACTTGGTTATGTTAGAAAATTGAAGATAAGCAAGAGCACGCAGAAACGGGATATGTGGAAGAGTTTCGATTATAGGCTAAATTAAATCCAGTGCTCATTTCAGAGTATTACGGTACCAAGCTGTCGTTATAAAATAAAGTCGGTAAGTGGTGCAAAAAAAAAGAGTTTTTCTTTTTTGGGGAAGTGCATATAAGCACCAGAACGGCCATACAGGTTGAATAGTGAGCAGGAGATAGGCGGAAAACTATTGGATAATTTATGGTCACTATCATTGTTTACTCAAGGAGAAGCAATTAACGGACGCTACCACATAAGTTTCTAACAATGTGTTCGTTATGGTCAGTGGCATGCTCACAGATATAGAAGGAAATGCAAAAGTATGACTAAGGTGCGGGCGACATGGATAGCTACTGCTAAAATACGCAATGGTCATTTTTTCAATGTATTCCTTCAGCAATCGTTGTAAGTCCCATTGATCTCTCCCCTTGTCAATGCTATATATCGAGGAGCGTACTTTACCACTGTGTTCAATATGTCTAAAAACGTTTTTGGGAATGTGTCCTTGGCAAAAAATTCTGCGAAATAGGAACTTGAACGGCATCGATGTTTAAATTCCACTGCTAATGGCTTGAGCAAAAAGAATCGACTATAGGGGTTAAACAGGAGTTACTTGCATTCACTTGTAAGGTCCAATTACAGGACAGTAAGCATACTGAAGTTGAGTTGATTGCCTGTCGATTGGCTGTCGTGTTTATCAAGCAGAAAGCAGGGACATGCAACCCTTGAACTATATCTTATAGTTCTCCGCTATGGGTTTGTTGCCTGATATAAAACGTCCTGGGAGATCAATAAAAATATATTGTCGACCTCCTAGGGTTTGAATCAATCAAAAAGCATATTTGTCAACTGTCAAGCATTCCATGTGTCTCATTAATGACAAAGACAGATCATAAAAAGGAGGTCAAAAAGAATGTATCCACTTTGTCAAGAAATGAAAAAAAAAAAGAAGCCGTAGGAAGTGTGAATGCATTGAAATTACGCCTTTTGCAACGGAAAAAGGCCTTAAGAATATTACTTTGCATAACCAGTCGTATGTCTGGTTGTGTAACAAGACTATCTCATACTGAGGACCCTTAACTTCGTATGTACGCTTCATTATCCCAGTTTTACTTTGACTACTATTGACAATGTGCAACCTTCTGAAATATCAAGGCCATCTTTTCGATTTCTGACCTTACAATTAAGCAGTGGCTTGTCCATTGCCGTAAAAAAGTTTTTTTTTTTCTGGGATTCTCCGACCGCAAACAAAAGGCCGGTGATGGCGGGTTACGTCTTGTTCTTCCTCTTTTCTTCCATCGTAGCAGTTTACCATGTCTGAGCAAGTACGTAGATTGTGCCTTTCTATTTCAATATGACATGCTTGACAACGCGTCTTCCTAAATGGGAGTACCCGTTACTGTCACAAGTTTGTCTACATGGCGTTGATCTATTCGAACCATGTTGCTAATGAATACCGTCTCATTTAGACCGAGAAGGCCTACCAAAAGCAGCCCGGAATCTTCCAGAACTCCAAGATCTCCTCCAAGCGCAACCAGCGCTGGTTCAAGGATGTCGGCCTTGGTTTCAAGACCCCCTATGCTGCCAAGTACGGTAACTACATTGACAAGAAGTGCCCTTGGGTTGGCGAAGTCAACATCCAGGGACGTATCCTTACCGGTGTCGTTGTCTCCACCAAGATGAAGCGCACTGTTGTTGTCCGTCGTGACTACCTTCACTACGTTCCCAAGTACCACCGTTACGAGAAGCGTCACAAGAACATCTCTGCTCACTTGTCTCCCGCCTTTGAGCACGTTGAGAAGTAAGTATTAGTATTTTTTTTTTGCCTTTATACCTTGCGGCTGCTCTTGTTCGTTGGGTATTTGTAAGACGGCTTTCGTCTTTTAAAGAAACGGATGAGGTAGTTGGTAAGGTAACGGCTTACCAAGCCTTTGACATCCACCGGGTAACTTACGCCTGTGTCCGTTAGTGGTGACCTTGTGACCATTGGTCAGTGCCGTCCTCTCTCTAAGACTGTTCGCTTCAACGTCCTTAAGGTTCAGAAGGCCAAGAGCACCAGCAAGGCTTTCCAGAAGTTCTAAGTTAGAACAGATCTGATGAGATAATAAACCTTTTTTCTTTACTTCTATAAAAAGGAATATAAAATACGAATTGTAAAACATTGTTTTGTTAAAAATAAGAGAAGCACGGACCCTATTGATAATGAAGAATGTGAGTAGACAAGGATGAAGGAGTAAAGCCAAGGAAACAAAAAAAAAGGCGCTTGATAAGGAGAATCAACGCAGCATAGAGCATAGCCAAGGGGGGCGAGTGCCCACGGTGAGATGTCGCAGTGACTGGACGTCGTGTTCCCTTTCCAACAAAGGAGCTAGGTCAGCTGTTCTTTAATGCCTTTTTCCGTCCTACTCCTCTTATATTTTTCTTTTTGGCAGCTTTAATTTGTCTTCTTCTTTTTCCCTCTCCAGGCTTCTTGAAGTTCCCTCTGCCCTTTCTTTTTTTTTTTTTCATTTACATTTCTCGTTGCGTCGCAACAGCAAAAAAATTCACGCTCCTTTCATTGTTATCGCATTCAACAAAAGCTTTCTTCTCATTTTATACTTCTTCTTGTACATACTAACATCTAATATGGATCCTGACGCGTCCTGTAAGCAATCATGAGAAAGATGATAAGAGTTTACCTCTGATTTCCTTTTTTGAAGTTGTCACTAAAATAGAAATGCAAAACACCATGCTGGCATGGTCACAAAAGCACCTCGAAAGCTACGTCGAGCTATCGCTATTGCCTCCTCTTCACGACTTCACCACTACCTATTGGTCAGACGGTAGTGCATTCCTCTGTCTTGGTCACCGCTTTTTCCCCGACTCTGTACCTAATCTTGTTGGCATGCTTCATGACAAGGATCCTCAACACAATTTGTCAACTGCACTTAAGCTTTTTTCGGACCGTCTCCAGGTCATCGAGCCCAAGGGCCCCTTGGACGAAAGTACCGTCATTTCTTATCTGTGTGAACTACGCAAGACAATAGAACAAGCTGAAATGGAGGATATGCAGCAACTCAGCGTCGGTGAAAGTACTGTGTTGGACGAGACGTTTGAACAGCACGCAACATTAGTGCTCAGTAAGATATGCCAGTTGCGTACACAACTGAACGATTTATCCTTTCGGCATCAGTATTCTCATGAAGGAAACACATCGACAACAACTACTACGCATTCATCTTCTCGAGCACCCTCTCCTTTCCCACGAGATACGGCTGCTTCGGATGATGGGGAGGCATCCACAACAGATGCTGACGAGCAGCTAAGCCCGCAATATACCCGATCAGTCCATCATCCAGATGATCTGACTCACTATCAGTCCACTCTAAAAGATTTTGAAGCCAGCCTGACCACGCTGGAGTCAAACGAGCTGGCCAGCTTTCGGGCTTATGTCCAAACAATGCCCGAGGGCACTCGTACAAACCCCGAAATCAGCGCACGGATTCAGGCCATTGATGCAGCACACAATGCGCTTGATCTGCAGCTGCAGAAAGGTGCCACAGATTTAGATACTCTTCGTAGTGGCATGATCTTCTCTCAGATCACCACACCCATTCGGAATGAACTCGAATTCATTCAGGCAAAGATGCTAAAAACGACTACTACGGAAACAGGCATACAAGATTTAGAGGAACGCTCACGAAATGCAGGTCTCATGATCAGCAAAGTCCAGGTGCAATATGCCGATCTTCTAAACAATGCAAACGATGAACACAGCTCATATCATGCCCATTTCGATGTATTGGTGCAGAAATATAAGCTGATCAGTGCCTGGGTGGATGACGTCCGCGTGTGGTTTATCGAAGCTGAACGCATTCGACAATGGATTGAAGAACGCATAAGGCTGCTAGAATCAAAGCCTGTGATTGATGCCCTGGATCTTATAGAAATTGACTATACTATGGCGGAGGTGGATGCCATTAATTCTGAACATGAGAACCTCGAGAAAGAAGTCGAGAAATTTGATAAAGAAGATATGACGCGATTACGAGCACATGTCAAAGCATTAACCGGAAAGGAACGTGGCAACAAAGATTTAAGTCCGGCAGATACAACAACAATTGAAATTACCTTTACGACATTGATGACCTTGGATCGACTTATCCATTTACTGCGTCGACGGACTCATGACCTGCAGATTTTAACGTTGCGCATGTTTTGGGAAAAGGAATACCAGAAAACAATTGCTTGGGTTCGGGCAACCAATGAAGAAGTTGAGGTGTTCATACACGAGAAGGCCCGTTGGAGGCTAGAGGAGTACCGAGAACTATCACTGGATGAAAACGATCATAAATTACAATTCGAGTCGGTGAAGAACACAATCATCGAAGTCCTCCTAGGCTTTGAACAGCGTGTAGCAGCATTTGATCAGGGACAATTCACCGCAACTGTAAATACCTATCAAGACCTCGATGACTCTTCCAACGTGGAGCTGCCTACACATTTGGAATCACGTCAGGTCGCCGTGGAGGAAGCCTTTGAGGAACTCTCCAATCGAGTAGCATTCGCCCGACAAGTGGTGGAACAACGTTTGAGTGTGACAGATTTTCTCTACAGGGCTGACATGCTGAAAACTGAAGGTGAACAATTGCGCCAAGAGATTACGGCAGCTGAGCTCACAGCAACTTCTGGCGATACGGACAAGGAATTCACCGAGAAAGTGCAACTCTTTCAGGAACAGGCAATAAGGCTTGTTACCGGCGTAGCGCCACGCATCTCTTATCCAGAAACGACACATCCTTCAGATCAGGAAGATAACTATGATGCAAATGAGTCCATTCGGAGTATTGTTGGTGCCCGAAAGTCATCGCTTGTTCTATTTGGGGAAGCGCTTGATCATAAGTTGAGCTCGTACAGACGAGTGTTACAATTGCACAAGCGAAACAAGCAATTGTTAGAAGAAATTGCACGTATTCAGAGTTGGATTGAGGAACGTGCACGGAACGTTAAAAAGGCAAAAGTCGACGTGTTTGTCGGTAAATGTGCACTGGATGAAACGGACCTTGGGCGGCTAAAGAAGGAACGAGATGGGCAACTGGCGAAGATGAACACACTGAAAGAGAACGATATCAAAAAGCTCGAACGCAATATTCATGGGTTGGAATCGTCCATCAAAGCTTCAGAAGCACCTGTTGACAGTGAGCCTCTGAATGAGGGCTTACAAAAGATATTCGAAAACTTGGGTACGCTTGATGATGTGTTACAGCAGCATTCATTGGAATTGGATGTACTGAGCACGAGAATCAGTTGGGAAAGTCAGCACGCCAAGGCTTCCCAATGGGTGGCGGCGATGACACATAAGATTTGGGACTTTTTGTCACAAAACGCGCAGTGGAGACCGGAAGATAGTGAACAATCTGGCCAAGACACTGAGAAATGGGAAAACATCGAATACGAATTCCAGACGATGCAACGAAAGATCGATGATTTTCAAGAAAAGCTACTTAAATCTACTGATAAATCGTTTGCTGAATTGGCTCAAGGGTTCAGCACGATTATCATGAAGGATGGACCTATGGAGACCCTAGAAGAACAGGAGCGCATCACGCCGGAACATGTGCAACGACGTCACAACATGCTTCATGACAATTTTGCTCATCTCATGGACACTTCCACGTTTACAAAGGCCGTAATGGATCAACGTGTTGCCCTAACCGAGTATGTCTCGAAGGTGCATACTGCACAAGGCTCTGGCATGGAGATCCTTCGTCAATTAGAGGATGCTCTCGAAACAATTATGGCCGAGAAAGTGGTACCTTCATTTGAGGATGTGGTGCGACAATTCGATCAAGATATTTGCAAAATCTGGTCACACTGTGGCTCGCTTATCCCTTACCCTACTTGCCCTGCTGGTGCACGTGCGAGCCGTCCGTCCACTGAGGATGATGACATCAATAACGAGATCAATACTGTTGTTCTTAAACTGTATGATGAACTGCTCCAGCTTTCCAAGAAGCTGCATGAACTGCTGTCGATGTTCAACTCAGCAACAGGTTTAAAACGTGAAATTATTCAATGCGCAGGAGGAATGAGAAGTCTGAACGAGCAGATTGTTGAGCTCACGAGTCAGATCATGTCGGAGAAACTAGATCTCAATTCTTCTACAACTACATACACAGATCAACAGATTCATGCGTTGATGGAGTCTAATCAAGGTTACACTGGCGATGTTGCTCAGCATTTGGTCGAACTTACCGGGATGAAACAAACCACACACGATCTCGTAACGCGTATCAATTCGTCCACATGCAAGGCATTGGATGCATCTGTTGTAACAAGCGTGCTAAGTGAATTGCAGATCAATAGCGAGAAGCTTGTTGAGATATCAGCCAAACACTCTATAGAATTGACTGCGTACGCAGCGCGTATTCAGTGGGAAACTGAGCAACAGACAGCTCATGCTAAGGTCATTCGTTTGCAAGAATTGTCTCTGGACTTGATGGACCGAAAAAGCATGTGGTTATCCAGCAGGACCGACAACTTTGAGGACACTATGCTGGATGAACTGAAAGAACAATGCAGTACTATTGCGTCTGAGATTACTGATTTATCGCAAACAGATTTGAAGGCCATGGAGACCACTTTCAGTCAAGTTCAATGCCTTTATGCAGAATGCTCAGTTGCGGTACCTACAGAAATTGTGAATCAACAGCGAGACATACAGAAGCTCGTCGTGAAACTGCAAGACACAAATGCGCAACGTCAAGCAGAAATTGATTTCCTTATTTCCCGCGTTGAATGGGACCGTGATATGGACAAGTGCTTGGATCGATGCAAACAAAACGAGCATGATCTGGAAAACTTGATTTGTGAGGCAAGATGGACACCGGATACATACGAAACCGGAGAACCAGAGAGAGATCCTTTCATTAATGCTGTGAATGAAGCAGCCGACGAGTTTGAAAAGCTGCAAACGAGACTTAATGACCTCAAAAGCCACAAGCATGCATCGCTCTTGTCGGACGGGATACAACGACGTGTCACATCCGTTACAGATGTTCTTCAACGTACCCAGAATCATGTTCAATTTGCTGGGCTTGTAGTGGAACAGCGTCGAACTGTCAAAGAACTGTTTGCTGATGCTTTGGATCTTGAAAAACTTGCCGAGGCAACAAAGACAAGCTTTTTAGCAGCGGAGGGTGCTTCTCAAGATAATGATCAAGCTTTGGAACGGTACAACGCACGGCTTGCTATATTCAGTGAAAGTATTAAAAACCGTATACCGTATCCCATTCGTGAATATGACAATTATGGCCGAGCGCTGGATATCAAGGCCAATGTTGTCGTACAGGAAACAATGGATACTCGCCATGCTCGCTTGAATGAACTATCCATGACACTTCAATCTATCCTAAAGGCAAAACTACGTCTGTCGCGACGTAAAGCTGCTGTGGAATCGTACCTTTCCGAGGCACAGGTGGTAAAAGATTGGATTGAACCGAAGATGAAAAACATTATGCAAGCTCTGGATGCTACAAACCCAGAAGACCTCCCGAGTTCAGTGGCTGTTGTAGATGCTATCAGTTCAGCAACACAGGCTTACGGGTCATCATATAACGCACTCAAAGAATCTGCCAAAAGTTATACAGTGACTATGCAAGGGGAAGTAAAGGAAACAGAAGATGAAAACGAAATCAACGAGATCACAGAGAACATCCAGAAGATTGATTCTACGCAAGCCGAAGTTGATCAACTCTGGTCTAAGATAACGACAGTAATAGCGGATGCAAAAGACAGACTATCCGTAGCATTGCGGCTGGCAGAGTACACAAAATTGGTGGATGGAGTCGACAGCAATCACGAGAAGTTGCA
>JNDP01001259.1:0-121215 GCA_000696975.1 Apophysomyces trapeziformis B9324 | reverse complement strand
GTAGCCCACATTGCGGATGGAAACTCTTCTACGTTATCAATAGCATCAAGCGGAGCATCGATAATATCAAATCATCCACGGAAACGGTCAAAGGATTACGATCAACGATCCCAGGCAACACACCCTCAGGAATTCGTCGCGATGGATGATTCTCGCCGGAAAACACAGAAACCGGCCGCAACTGATAACGCAAGTGCAGTGGGAGATAGGAAAAGATCTATCAGTTCAGTTACAAGTCGCAAAGGAAAAGAGAGAGAGAAATCGGATGGAAGCCTTAGTTTCGGCACAGATGATTTATGCAAAGAGGTAATTCTGCAGATGTGCACAATATGCATACCGAAGTCTAAATTCATGCTACCTATATTAGGAAATTGAATGTAAGTAGGCTTTGGATACACAGACCAGTTTGCTGAACTAAGAGGCTGTGCTATCTGATATAGTGGATCAAAATTTTGGAAGTTTAGCAGGCATTGTCAATCCAGAATATTATAATAAGCAACGCAAAGGACCACTTGGACCTAGCTCCATATTGGTATCTCATGTAAGTTCGGCTAGTTCGTTTTGGAGATAATGTCTGAGACGGGTATAGCAGAAGCAAGACCCTTCCATGTCAGCTGAAACGTGGACACCACCCGATAGCTGGGCAGTAAAAACGTCCGCTGTTGCTGACGGGAGCGCAGGCGCTCCAACCACAGTACCAGACGAGGAGATATCTGAGTATGACTCTGATTCAATAGTAGAGAAGGAGCGATGGGATGTTACCAGGAAAAATGTACGTATGCGAGATATTCATGCAACTGGTTGACATAGGTGGTATAGTTTTGCATTCGGATCTTTCGTCCTGACGCGACATTTGGCACACTGCAAGTGCCGCTGAACACTACAACAAGTGAACTCATTCACAGACTCGCAGGGAAGTTTTTCTTGCACGATCTGACTAAATACAGCCTCACACTCAGACGACATGGACTTGGTACGTACAGCCAAGAATCTAATTTGTGTTATTGAGTTATAACTGCTTTTTATTGTCTTAGAACGAGCATTGCAACCAAATGAACGTCCAGTACAAATTCAGAAAAAGATCTTGGAGCAAATGGGATACACGGAACAGGAAAATTTGGAAGACGTCGGTCGTGAAGATAACTCATACTTGCTCCGGTTTACGTTTAGCCCCAGCTTAACTCGGACAGCGCAAACTGTGGATTTAAGCAACTATCAGCACGTGGATTTGACTGAGCAGAATTTAACCACTATCCCTATTGTTCTCCACCAACATGCTTCTTCTATCGTATCGCTCGATCTGTCCAAAAATCTACAGATGGAGATCCCCGTCGACTTCATTCAGGCCTGCACCAATATGAGACAGCTCTGGTTATCAGGCAACGAGTACACCACTCTTCCCGCTTCGATTCGTGAGCTAAAAAGCCTAGAGCATTTCAATATCTCCAGCAATCGATTGCGAGACCTGCAGCATGCCGGATTGGAGAATATCGAGGGTTTACGAACGTTGCGTTGCCTGAATAACAGATTGGAGACGTTGCCGAAATCGTTTGCATCGTTTAAATATTTGACGATCTTATTCATTTCAAACAACTCATTTACCCAATTTCCTGAAGTGATTTGCGAAATAACGAGTCTTGCTTATCTCGATATTAGCTTCAACAAAATCGTAACATTCCCAGATGAAATCGGCAACTTGGTCAATTTGGTTGGACTCTTCGCCATTGCTAATAAGCTTACCGGGAGCTTGCCGCCAACTTTCGCGAAGTTACAAAAACTTCGGGAGTTGGATATTCGCCAAAACCTTATCACAGAACTCGATGTGATCGCCCAGTTACCGAAATTGGAAATTGTCTTTGTCGATTATAACGCTATTAGTGTTGTCAGCTTTGATTTCAGGAACATTCGCCAATTCAAAATGCGCAAGAATCATTTGACACAGCTTAACTTGGGATTCTGCCTGATGCATGATACTACTATGGAACCATCTGCTACAGTACCGAGTTCACCTACTATACCCACTATGTTAACCGAGCTTAACCTTTCCAGTTGCAAACTAACTTCCTTACCGGATGATCTATTTCTTGTGACAACCTCGGTCGAGACGTTAATTCTGGACGATAACGCACTGAACACCATACCCTCCAGTGTCGGTGCTTTACGAAAATTATGTACGTTTTCTGTTCAAAACAATGTTCTGGACGCCATCCCTCCTCAGATTTTCAAATTGGGCGAACTTAAGGAGCTCGATGTACAGAAAAACAACCTCAAAACTTTGCCCAAGGAGATATGGATGTGCCCATCGCTAGTGTCATTCAATTGTTCGTCAAACCTGCTGGAAACTTTTCCAGAACCATATTCTACACCAGGGTTTCCTCTACAACTTCCGCAATCCGATATAACCACATCCAGTGTTCCAGCAGTAAATGATGGATTAGCTACTCAATTCAGCCATGCTGCAAAAGCAGCCAACGTATCAGCTAGTTCGAACGGGGAGAAACAGCAAAAGTTCACTCTCACGAATGATAGCTCGATGCTGAATAGTCCTGGAGGTCTCCAAGCGCCACCGAATTTCAACCCGCCATCGTTCTTCGCGAGCCCTCGAAATCATCCACCGCCACTTTCACTGTCGCTACGCCATTTATTGCTAGGTGATAATCGTCTTACCGACGATGTCTGGTCGCCTCTGTCTCTCTTTCTCGAACTTCGTACACTAAATCTTTCTTTCAACGATCTGTACGAAATCCCAAGCGAAGGATTGTGCCATCAGCACCTTTACGAACTTTACCTTTCTGGTAACCATCTGACATCCCTTCCTGCGGATGACATCGAGAAACTCAGCTACTTGCGGGTATTGGCTGTGAATGGCAATAAGTTGCAAACACTTCCAGCAGAAATTGGAAAGCTTCGAAAACTCCTTGTTTTGGATGTTGGCAACAATGTGTTGAAATATAACATCAATAACTGGTTCTATGATTGGAATTGGTAAGTTCAATTCATGGGTGCAACAATGGTTGAAATAAGATGATAGGAATTGGAATTTGGGTCTTAAATATCTCAATCTATCCGGAAACAAGCGATTGGAGATAAAGAAGAATCAGCCTGATACAAACAACACAAGGAAAAACTTGTCCGATTTTAGCGCACTGACACGGTTACGCATGCTTGGGTTGATGGACATCACGATTTTGGGAGTCTCCGTACCGGAAGAGTTTCATGATAGGCGAGTACGAACTTCACCGTCTGAGGTAAATTCCATGTCGTACGGTATTGCAGACTGGCTTGGACCAAACGAACACCTGGGAGCCTGGGACCTGGTGATGCCAAGGTTCCGGAACAATGACGATGAATGTATATTTGGACTATTTGATGGCCGGCAAAACAACAAGGCTGGCTGTAAAATTACGAAGTATCTCTACGATAATTTGACGTATCATTTCGTACATGAGCTCGTAAAGTCTCAGAACGATGATACGATCATATCTGCATTGCGTCGCACGTTTCTAGTGTTGGAGAAAGAAATTGGATCGAACGAAAGCCACGACAAGAATGCCGGAGTGTCTGCTATAGTATGCTATATTGCAGGCAACAAGCTCTACGTTGCAAACGTCGGTGATGCACTTGCGGTTATCTCAAGGAACAATGGGCAGGCAATGGAAATCACACAGAAGCATATTCCATTAAATCCTAGTGAAACTTCGAGAATTCGAGCTGCGGACGGCTATGTTTCCAACTCTGGCCTACTAAACGCAGAATTACCAGTTTCAAGAGGCTTTGGCTATTTTCAGTTTATTCCAGTGGTGAACGCTAATCCGTACATTTCGCTTATTGATTTGACTGAAAATGAAGAATTCGTAATTATGGCGTCACGAGGCCTATGGGAACGTATGTCGTATCAAACAGCAGTTGATATTGCTAGGACGGAAAAGGACGATTTGATGGCAGCCGCGCAAAAATTGCGAGATTTTGCTATCACATATGGCGCAAAAGATAATATTATGGTGATGATTATTGGAGTGGGCGATTTATTCGATAAACGAGACAAACGATTCAGGAACTTGCGGGGAGTTGTGGCAGGCCGTAGTGGACCAGGCGTGGAAAGTACAGGCATCATCTTGGATGAGGCAGCACTAGGACCAACTGGAATCGTTGTCGGTAAGAATAAACGTCGTGCAAAGGAGGAGACTCTTGGAGATTCGGTAAGATCGTGTCTATTATACGAAATTATTGGTATTGAATATGGCTATACAGACTTTAGCACGTTTGGACCGAGAAGTACCGCCTCCAATTGACCAAGTAGCGTTGGTGTTCACTGATATTAAAAGCTCTACTTTCTTATGGGAGACGTTATGTGAAGACATGCGTTCGGCCAATAAGATCCATGACCGTATTATGAGGAGAACATTACGAAGTTTGGGAGGATACGAAGTAAAAACAGAAGGAGATGCATTTATGGTGTGTTTCAAAAACATTACTGCAGCATTGCTTTGGTGTTTCACTGTTCAATTGCAACTTCTGGAGGCTGATTGGCCAGCAGGCATTCTGGAGACGGAGGAAGGCAGAGAGATCGAGAAGGATAATGTCGTGATCTATCGAGGTCTATCGGTTCGTATGGGAATCCACTGGGGCACACCAGTCTACGAACGAAATCCGATCACGAATCGTATGGATTACTTTGGTCCGGTCGTCAACAAGGCAAGCCGAATTTGCAACGCAGCAGATGGAGGGCAGATCTGCGTCTCTTCAGACGTCATAGCAGCCTTACGCAGCATCCCTGGAATTTTCGGTGATGATACCAGTAGTACTACCGAGGAACTTGCTGCAGTTGCAACAGCAACAGGGAACTACTCAATAGGTAGAGATATACAGCAATTAAAGCGACTTGGGTTCCATGTGATGGAGCTTGGTGAACGTCGGCTGAAGGGACTGGAAACTCCAGAGATGCTCAGCTTGGTATATCCAAAACAGCTTGCGGGTCGAATGGAGTTGGATAAGAGCGAACTTATGACCAAGGAAGCTCCTGCAGCTTTGCAGACGCCAACACTAGAGGAAACATCTCCCGTTTCCACGCCAACTCCGTTTGATGAAGAACTACAAGAAATACCTCCGTCCTCTGAAGTGGAGAACGCGTTTCTCACTACTGAACCCGTGCCTAAACCTATAACTGCGGCAGCGCGATCCATAGATCCTTCCTTTGTGTGTGCGTTGTCCAATTTAGCTTTGCGTTTGGAGTGTCTGACGTCCCGCAAGACATTACGACGAACTGATACAGCAGGCGCGGTCAGTTACGTGTATACACCCTATGGCACTGTCGAATTTCCTAACACTGCCAGTTTCAAGAACCCACCTATCACCAATGTACTTGATATGCATATGAAGGAGCAGGCATCCGATGAGGAATTGATGATTCTCATGGAAAACTTTGTTTCCCGTGTCGAGGTACTATTATTGCATGGTAATCGAAAATTGCTAACCGCTTTTACTTTCATTTCATTCTATAGAATGCTGTGTCAACACTTTACTTGCGGAAGGTCGGCAGATTTGCTAAAGTATTGGATAAACTCGGAGACGCAATCGAGTTGGATCCAATGCATATATTGAGAGCGTTACAGATATATTCCGAGGTGGCAGGCATGACGGAAAATCATTCATAGTTTATGCATCATCATTTTTATCATTCTGTCTTTTTCACACCTTTTATTCAATGTGCTTTTACACCACTTTAATCAAACATACGATTTTTTTTAAGCGGCAGCTACTGTAGTTTCATCCTACATTGTGCAATGTTTGCATTCTAAAACATGGCTGTGTTGTTTCGGCCAACTAGTTTTTACCATAAAAGGGAAAAGCAGTATGCATGCACAAACCTTGCAGCAGTGTGTCCCTCATTCCGTTCCTCCTTAAGTACGTCACGAAGATATTTGGGGCTAAGAATTATCAACGTATGATGGCATATTACCGAGTATACATGACCATACATGCGCTTTGACATCAGCATGAACTGAACTTAATAGGTACAATGAAACTCGGCATACCAACAACCGAATAGAGAACAATAGTGAGCTTTTCTTTTGAAGGAATTTTTGGAATAGGAGAAAATCAGACCACAGAAAATGCGAAAGCAATAGCAATGGATTCCTTAAGGCTGAGCAAGAGTTCCCTTTTTGGATTTCCACCTCAACAATAGAATTTAATGTAATATAAGATCCATTCTGTCGTGAACAAGAGGTACAGAGCTTAATAACCTTGCTCTGGAATACCGAGCAATGAGAAAATCATGAGTGATAAGTTGGTCTTTCTCTCGGTAACGATGACTTCAGATAGGGACAATTTCATCTCCGAAATCGGGAAATGAAAATATAGCGGAGCATGAAGTAACCATAGCAAACGCTGCTTGTCCAGGAACATCAGTTGAGGTACGTTTTTGGAGCGCTAAACTAAAAACGAGGTTATCGTTTATAATACACACGAGCCCAAGAGTGCATCAGGGTAATTAAGAAAAACCAAGCTAAACAGGGTTGTTGCACATGGTTACATTTTTGCACTCATAGGCCGAGAAAGCAACGCTCGTGACACGATGCAATGAATGGCGCAAGTCGACATGATTGGGCAAAACGACCCGTTTTCAGTTTGAATCCCACACGACAATTCCCGCACATTAACTTTTTTATCTTTCTTCTTCAACTCATGATTGAAGTCTCTACGAATGAGTCTTTGGCTGCTCCAACGCCTTTAGACGACCGCAAGCCTATCTGGAAAAGGATTCAACTCAAAAAATCCCGTGAAGACAGTACTTCGAATACCGAAGAAAGCCACACCGACGGACAGGTTGAGGAGGAAGACGACGTAGACGAGTTTAAGGATGCCGAGGAAGAAGAAAACCAGCCGAGCGAGCTATCCATGGTTATCACTGCCCTCCGCGGAACCATCGACACGGATTCTACCCTGAGCATGAAAGACAACAGCGAAAAACACGTGGAACAAGAAGACGTGGAAAAGGAAAGTTTGGAAAAGAAAGAGGAGGCAGGCGTCACAGAGAAGATCGAAAAGGAGGAGAGAGAGGTCACTGAAAATGGTGAAAGTAAGAAGGAAAATGCAACATTGGGTGGATCTGTTATTCAAGTACCAGAAGAGGAGTCAGCGGACAAAGAGCCATGCAAGACCGAAACGGAAGAAGCATTGAAGGAAATGAAGGAGGAAGAAAAAGAAAAATCAGTGTCAGCGGATGAACAAGTGGAAGCCAGCACGAAGCCAGCACCCATTGATACCACTTCACATACCTTGGAAGCCGTCAGCGAACCTGGCACACCAGTGCCGCAGGAACAAAGTGAAGAATCGGATGAAAAGACACCAGTTGAAAACGTACCAAAACCCATCGAGGTGCCTGCCGACAAGAACATGGCTGAGTTTGTCACCCCTCCCACCCCAGGTGTTCCCCCGACCCGTGATTCATCCGACCTTCATACAGAAGAAGACGAACCGGAGTTCTCAAACACTAATATGTTTACTACTGGCAACATCGACTTTGACAATGTTAAACCGAACACACTGAACCCAAGAGCTCAAGAAAAATATGGTAAAGCAGGAAAACCTGGGGTGTTATTCATGGATAAGGGCTAATGAGTCTTATTAACTTAGATGAGGAAATGCTCCTTGGAATGAACGCCTTCTTCGATAATAAGTTCTCAAAAGCGAAAGCCATCTTTGAAACACGAGCGAAAGAGTTGAGTCATTCTATATTCAAATAGCCGGGATGCTAAAGTAATTATGATATTGCAGTGATCCATTGTACGCATTGGGATTGGGATCAATGGCATTTATTAAAGGTAAAAAAGCGGCTGAAGCAGGGTATGGATAAAAGTACGAAGGCTAACTGTGTTTTATTCTTGCTATCCAAACAGCAATAACTGTAAGCTTGCTTAATTTGGTGTTGTAGAGATTTGTTTGGTGTTGAAACTCATTGGTTGTTTCGCTAGTCGTCTGATCCCAAAGATGTCGAGATTGCCATTGCTACATTGACCGAAACATATCAATTCGCCAATGCTCAAATTGAAGCTGCCTCCGCCAAGAAGCCATTGAAGGACACAGTATCTCATTATTTTAACAACATGATGGGCAACAACCCTACCCATCTTCCTACGAATACCCGTCCACTCAAGCAAGAAGAGCTTAAAGAGTCACCATTTTTCATTCCCAATGGTGCTCTTCGCGCACATGTCATTAAAGCTGAATGCGGCTTACTGATGGGGATTATCCATCTGACGCAGGAGACAGTCGTGGGCTATCTAAAGACGGGCTTGAATCTTCGGCGAGGTAAAGTAGATCACAGATCAATTATCTTCTTTGATTCTTTAACCCAGTCTTTCGCTGTTCCCCATCTGTTTTTTTTAAAAAAAAAAAAAAGCATACAACAGCTATAGTTTGGTGTGGCAAGAATATAAACGTATGGGCCAAGAGTTTAACAAGCATATGGATCAGGATACGATCTCAGCTATTCAATTTGGGTATGACTTTGGCATTACTTGATTGTGCGACCAACCTATTGATGCCCTGAACAGTATTGGTGCGGTACACCTTGTGCTTTCTTCATTACCACCCAAAATTCTAAGGATTGTGTCTGCATTCGGATGGAAAGCAGACAAACATCTTGGATTTGCTTTGTTAAAACTCTGCTTGGAAGGCAGACGTATACGTTCCCCACTTGCCTCCTTAACGTAAGTGATATACAAATCATTCATGTCTCTGGATGCATTGGTTTTCATGGATGTTGTAAACCTTTCTAGGTTGCTATCGTATTACGTCATTCTCACATCCTATGCTCCTCAGATCCTTACACGGGATTTGATCCAACCAGCCATTGAGTGTTTGTTGGATGCGCAGAAACACTATCCTAATTCGGCGTTCTTCCTTTACTTTGCTGGTCGTGTCTCTCGTTTGGCCAAGAATCTGTCACTATCCACCCAATCATTTGTCTATACCTACGAAGTCAGTCAAGGCGAATGGGCGGAAGTGACCATGGGGTACCTTGCTACTTTTGAAATTGCGTTCAACAGTGCCATGAGCCTTGACTGGGCCAGCGCAGCTGTACGTATTCTTGAGCTGCAAAATAAGCATCAATCCCCTGCGTTCCTGAAGTATTTCTATGGTGCCTGTATGGAAATGCTAGGCAACCGTACTGAGGCTATATTGGCGTTTGCAGAGGTGCCGAAGTTGGCGGACAAAAAGAAAAAATCACAGCTGGAGCAGCATGTATCACATCGTGTCGAGTTCTTTGAACAGAGTGGTTACCAGGATATGGACTTCTGTTTGCCAGCCTTGGAAATATTGTTCATGTGGAACACATTTCCTAACATGTCTACCCATGCCCTCGAAAGCTGTTTGGAACTTGTCAATAATACGCTGGACCGAATTTATGAACGCGAAAAACAAGAATACGAGATCCGTGTGTTTGAACTGGCCCCCAATACACCGCCACCAGACTACTACGATCAGCGTGGTTCCTTGTTGCTAATGAAATCATCCATCTTGAACGCCCTAGGAAAGTCAAGGGATGCCATCGTGCACTTAAATTGGATTATCGACCACAAGGATCATATCAAGCAGGCAAAATGGATCGTGCCGTTTGCTTATTGGTAAAAGAGAAGAATACTTGTGGTGTAAATGACCATATTCGTTGTATTCACCCATCGATTGCTTATCACTTAGGGAATCTGGCGTCACTTGCTGGGCAATTGAGGATCTCAAACGAGCTAGGGCATTGTGGGAAACAGCGCTGACATATTCTGGTTATGATCTGGAGTATCGATTATCTATTGTAAGTGACGAAAGAAGACAAGACCATGAAGAAACTTCCCCATGTCTAAATTTTTTGTTTGTTTCAGCGACTCAACTTTGCTGTGACACACGCCATTGAGTTGGGTGTCCCTGCAACGGAAAAACCGAAACCAGTCAAGGGACGTAGTACCAATGGTCGGAAGCGCATGTCCATTATTGTTAACAGACTCAGCGGCTCGACACAAAGCTAAACCCAAAAAACAAAAAAAAACAAAGTTCTTTTTCTTCGTTAGTGTACCACTTCTCTTTTTATAGCGTATTTGTTATCTCATTTACATGTTAACTTTTTTTTTTGGATTTGGTGTACATTTGACACAAACTTGTAAAGAAAGGAAGAAATCCATATATTTTCACTGTTCCCAATATGTCTTTGCAATCCAAAACAGAAGGTTGTTTATATTTCCTGTGACACCAAGACATAAAGCGCAATCCTCTTTCTTATTATGATGAGAAAGGGTCGACCTTGCAACTATGTTCATTTCTGGTAAGTTGTACGTTTCTTGTTTCATCATCTTAAAAAAGTAGCTCTTTCCTGCTAATGACCTCAATTGCTCCATGTCCACCGAAAAGTAAGCCCGAGAGCATCAGAAAATGTGAAATCGTAGATTCTCAGGTTTGAAGAGAGTAGAGAGCTGGTCTAATAGGATCTATTCTGTATGCTCCGTGCCTTCATCATCGTCCATTATTGGCCGAAGCCAAAGTTGAACTTGTTGCCTAGTATTGTAATTTTCATACTCAACCAGATGCGATAAAATGATAAGAGTGAATTTTATGTATGCCCAGGGCATGTTAGCACGTTGACATACCACAGTTACGACAGGCTAAGTACCAAACCGGGACACAAGCCTTGTTGTTATTTTTTTTTTTTTTTGCTGTCCGTGTAGTTGTTGGCCCGTTAACAAATACAGTAGGTTGATTTTCCACCGGCTAAACTTCTGGCGTCCCAAGGTTGCGCAAAAATGGATTTTTAGTTACACCATCCTCTGATTTCTGCGAGCAATCGGAAGTGGGCCTGTTTATTGCCCAAAGGAATAATGAAGTTGGTTTATCATATGAATTCTTCTTGATGTTTGTTTTCTTTTTTCCTTTTTGATAATGGTTTGTCGGGTTGACGGAGAGAAGGACATTGTTGCCTGGAAAGAAGAAAAGGAGAGAGTGGGAAGGAGAGGATGGTTCCTATCATCAGACCCTTGCCTTCCGTCTCTTTTTGTGGAAAGCTGATGACGCGGAGTCTCTAATCCTTTGCGGGAATGAAAAATGACTATATCTTAAATGCTGTTTTATTGAAGCTACTCTATGGGCCCGGAATTGGAAGGCACTGCAGATGACGCGAAACGATATGCAACATCTGGCAAGAACTTGGAGTACAGCGGTAGGAGTGATGCCATGAATCACTTAACTAGTGGAGTGCAGGGAGCGTTAATCATATATCACCTTTTATGTAAATCGGGATGGTGTATAAAGGACAGGTGCATTTTCCAATCCAAGCGGAAAAGGGCGTCCTTCCAACCATTACACAACTTATACCCAAGGCATACTTCATCAGCTAAACTGAAATAAGCTAGATATCCAGCAGTGCATGTGTATACTACGTATCAGTGCAAAATAGTATGAAGTAGGCGTAATCCAAAAAAAAAAAAAAAGATATTGAGAGACCTATAGTTGGTCCATCATATGTCGTCTGTGCGTCCATGACTGTCCAACTTATTTTAGAGCTTTCTTCGGGCATAAAGGAACGTGCCGAAATCTCGGTGTAACTGTTAAAAAAGAATTATCGGATAGCGGATTGTGCATTACACCCGTCTTGGTCACAGTGAAACGTGCAACTTATGCAGAGCTGCCTTTTGCAAAGGCGGGACCAGTAAGATCTTCAATGAACCCTGAATAAGAGAGTGAGAAAAAAAAAGAAGGTTTATAACTACATCCTAAATTAGCTTTTTTTTTCTTTTATTAAGCAAAAGACACATACATTATTGGGATAAAGATCGGAGTCCATAAGGAAAAAGAGGAGAACGAGAGAAAGAGAGAGAGAGACTAAGGAGGGCTGGACTGAACTTGGTGCAACATCGTCTGGATTGGTTGGTTGCCTCTCCAAGAAATTTTTTTTCTCTTTTGGGTTGTACGAATCCAAAACAGAAATAAAAGATTAAAGTCTATTGGATCATGGCATTAAAACAGGACAAACAGATATATTGGGCATTGTTAATTAAAATATAAGAAAAAAAAAAAGGCTATATAGTTCTAATTTTTTTTTTGATCTTGAGAAAGAAGAAGGAAGAAGTCTAGTAGGGTAGCTTATATATATATATACAGAAGTAGTAATTTTTTTTGGAGCTCTAAAAGAAAATAAAGGGCATGTAAGCGAATTAATAACATCTTCTTTTCGAAGAATACATAGAGTGTAAGAGTTGTAATAAGGGGCATATACTTTTGTTGTTACTTCTTTTGGGGGAGATATTTAGGCATGAGAAGAATAGTAGGAAAAAAGAAGGAAGAGAAAAGAACAGAGTAGAAAACAGATTAGAGGGTCTTCTCAGGCATCGTTGGCGAAGTCGGAGACGTAAGATAATATTCAGATCGGTCGGATCGGTAAGATAGCAGATCAGTTTGGTCGTCTGGCAGCTCCTCATTTTTCCACTTGCAGTTGGAGCATTCATAGCGGACACTCATATTGTTCGCAATGCGCTTATTCAAAAGGATCAACTGCTTTTCGGATCTCGTCAGCTGAACAGACAGGTGCTTGCATCGTGGACAAGGGTGGCTTGCGTGTTCCAAGGAAATCTTTTTGCCTGGGTGACCAACTAAAGAAAGATAGAAGGTAGGATTAGAAAGAGAAGATCCAGTATAAATCCTGCTAATACGTTACCAATGACAAAAGAACCTGCAGTCATAGACATGTTGTTATTGGATAGTTATTGAATAAGGAAGAGGTAGAGGGAGAAGTAGAAGAAGAAGCAGCGTTCTATGATGTAGAGATGCGGAACGAGTGGCCGTAACTTTTTTAAGTTGGATTGTTGTATATGCTAAAAGCCTAAGTGAAAAAGTAACAATGCTATACGATAGGTGAAAAAAAAAAAGAAGAAAAGGCGACAGACGTTTTAACATTCTGCTTTTTATGTTGTTGTGTTTTTTATTGTTTGTTGCGGAAAACCTTTTCATAGGCTGTACTTATTTAGATTTTGATTTCTGTGTAATGTATGACACAACCACGTTGCGCGTTATTCCCTTTTTATTTTGATTCCGCACCTATCGGTTTGGGTTAACTGCAACCACCAAAAAGTAATAACGCTACACATGACGTAGATAGATACTGCATATGTCTTATTATACTAATTGATCCAACTTTTGCTATACCAAAAGACCAGCTCTTGGCGGAGTGTACCTGTCTCACTTTTCTCTTTTTCACACACAGCTATTTACCATTGGTCAAGTGGAGTGCCAATCTACTACTTTCTATTTATGCGCGGCATAATCCTTCTCCAGCTGCAGGACCCCGCCGGCAATCAGGCGGCATCTGCGGCAAAAGGAGTGCATAAAGCACATACAGCTTGCATTTGACTTTTTTCCCTCGCTCAATATGTAAATAAATAATAAAAGAACAAAGAAGAACCTCCATCAGCCCATCTGGCGTTTTATGTTACAAAACGATTGAATAAGAAATTATCACTGTATTAAATAACAAGGACCACCCTGCGCAGGAGAACTTTAAAGATAAAACCAGTTTTTAAACACTAATATAAATATATATATATATATATATATATATATTCACATCAAAATTTTTTGCGGATGACATTGAAGGTCATGCAACCCACCTTTATTGAATAAGAATACCGAGGTGATTGCTCAAATTGTAATTCTAAACGACAAAGAAGAGTAAATCAGTGGCCCAAAAAGTGTATGAAAACAATGTGACAAGGTTCTCTAGAGGTCCATTAGAGTGTCCCTTGCATAAAAATCAGCTGTATCATGATACAGATACTAATGTCCAAAGTACAACGATAAAACCTCAACACATGTACTGGATCTGCACTTATCCCCAGCAGCCTGTAATCTACTAAGCAGTCGGATGGTCCATGGAAGATCCCTTGTACTCTGGTTGAAACTTTAATAGCGTGGATAGAGTGCTTGATATAGTGAAGATGAATCCTGCTCTTCACGGACCTTGTCCGCTGTGATCCGCTCAACAAGAAAAGAAAGGCAACAGCAGTGAAGCAAGGTTTATCGGAAGCTAAAAAAATAAGGATAAGAGGAGGGCAAAGCTTATGACCGAACAGAGCGTTTATGAGGTTTGAAAAAAGTTATATGAGTAATATTGGAAATAACAATAGAAATACGTCAGTAAACCACTAGCGTTACTATAGAAGATACCCGGTTGTGCACCAGTTTTTGTTCGTTTTTCTTCCTCACTAGCTTCATGTTTCTCTTTTACCAATTTGGTTGCAGATATGACCCGTATACCTGCGTTAATATCGTCTGACAATTCAAGCAACGAGTTTTGAGTTGATGAATGGTTAAATAAAGACGATAGCTTTTAATCACAAATAAGAAATTAATGCTATGGTGCCTATCCATAACAGTTCGGGATACTAAAACAAAGATCGATAATATATCTAGTAGGATTACAGATCGTATAGGATTTCTCCAGTTGTTCTCCCTCCGCAAGTTGATATCCCACAGGTATCAGAATCTGCTTGCCCCAATTCGAGGATCCTATCTACTGTAAAGCGTTGCGTCGATGTTCCGTATGGGAGTCTATCCAGTGATCTAATCCTTAATTATTTCATTAAGTGCACGTTGCAGTTGTTGAGCAGAATAGCGTGGTTCCTCGGATGTCAGATCGGGCTGTATCTCTATGCAACAAATACCAAGTTTCTCGATAGCAGTTACATCAACAGGGATGCCTAAATTAACATACTTCAATATAACTCCATAAAAGGCGTAATTATGCAATATAGTTCACATACCACTATTAGAAAGGTAGACTAAGTGAGTTATATATCTTGATGGTGGCAGATTAGGGACGAGTTCCACAGGAAATGGCGGTGTAGATGTGCCAGATATGGTACCTGGTGAAGGCCCATTGCTTGCCAGCTTTTCACACAATACGCTAGCTATCGGCCTCGTTTGGATTTGTAAGCGTTCTAATGGTTGCGGTGGCCACTGTCGGAAACCATGATCAACTGGTCTTGCATACAAGTCTGATCGATCTTGCGAATATATCATCTGCAAAGCGGATTCTCCATCAGCATAGTCGTCATAGAACTTGTGTCGTGCATCGATCAGCTGACTTTCGTTGAGCGCATTGGTGATGGTACCAATAAAATCCATCGCAGTATAGCCATCTGTTTCCCTATCCGGTGTTCCATTGAGTAGCAGTATCTTGTGTTTCAAAGAGGGCGAATTAGCAATAGCATGGCCTACACTGCGCAAGATCAAGCAAGGTAAAATCGATGTGTACAATGAACCAATAGAATAAACGAGATGTCGGCGCGACGCAAGATGCGCGATCACCTTGGGATTAGGCCATGGATAGATTTCTTGCGCATACAAATTAATATAGAAAATACGTTTGATTGCTGCAGTCAATTTTTCCTCTGTACATTTGCTGAATACTAAGTTGCCATTCATCGCATCCTCCTCTGCTGTAAATTGATTCGGCGAGTTCGGAAGCGCAAGTCTTGAAAAAGCATCAATGGGGTTCATCATGCTACGATCTGGCTTCGTCTCACCGGGGTGGCTGATCTCACATTGACCTCTCAGAATATGTCCATCTTCAAGTAATGCCGCAATGGCAGCGGTGTGATTGGTGTTGATGACAGGAATAACATGCGTTGGTTCACGGATTGCGGTAATGGACTCAAACAAGAATATTGCAGCTTCCAGTGAACCAAAAAAAAGACGTGCGCCCGTTAGGAAAAAGTTGCCGATCGATCCATTACGAAAGTTGAAATGTTTATGTGCTCGTTTCAATATCTCAAAGTTAAACAGCACAAGAAAACCACGAATCGTTTCCTTTTTCTCGGTCGGTATACGATCCCATAATCTAATTTATTAGTGAGGGCTCCATATACAGAACTACCTTTCTACACCAACTTACCTATGACGTCCTTCCACTATCTGGCTCCATTCATCACGTATGGTATATTCATCACCTTCTGGTGGGAGACGGTAACTTAGTAACTCTTTGATCGCTGCTAGTTCTTCGGAATGTGGTCCATCGACATTAATAAGACGGGTCAATCTCGAGCGCAAATCGCCAATGCTCGGTCCTCCTAAGACACGAAGAAGTTCGCTCTTGATTGAAAACTGTTAGAAAAGGTTTGCACAAGCCGTCACATACCGTTGAGCCTCCATTATCTGATATGCCAAGGACGTAGCAAACATTTGGAGTTATAGATTGGAAAGCATTGGCTACAATCTAAATCAGTACTTGTGTTTAGAGATGAGCATCGCTGATATACGTTACCAATATGGTTGCAGGCACTACCGCCGGAAAATATGACAAAAGATGCGTCGTTATTGACCATCAGCAATTCAGAATCCGTGGCACAGGAAGCATGTCTGGAATGGACCGAAGGGACTTATATAGGTGCTGACTTTGAATGGTCGCTAAGCATCCACGTCTGGCAGGAAAAATCTCTCTTCTCGGTGAGGGAGAGATTGGCTTGAATAGAGGGATAAAAGTTTCAGCTTAATTGCCGAGTGTGACATGATACTGCGTTTCCTCATTGCCTTCTCATATACAGCTAAAGGTTCCATGAACCTATGGAATATGTACTACTATTTTTAGGAGCTCATTAATGATAAAGAGCTCATTGTAGGCGGAGGATATTGTAATACATCACAGATATCCACACATTGTCACCCTCAGCCAGTTTCACTGTAAAAAATGATAGAAACACTATGTAGGTATTGATTTATCAAGATACGGTGCATAGCTCTCTACTGTTGACGATTAAGGTTGGATTAACCCTTGCTGATGGGTCTACGTCCTGCTTGCGAAATCCGGTTGTTAATGCTTAGTTCCTTGGCAAAAATTTCCGTTTAACTTGATTAATAATGAAGTGTTAATGAAATGGCCCAGGGCATGATGTTTCTGTAATGAACCATAAATCACAATTGTACATTCTCCATATATCATGGCACCGCACAAGCAATCAACTATTACCGAAGCCAGGAAGTATCAACCTATTACATTGCTCTGTATATTCCTTCTCTGTCAGAGGTTTAACCAATGTATACAATGAGATTGAGTATGACCAAGTGGTAATGTACGCAAAAATGAGATGCTGTGTTAGCTTTCTATATAAGCACCTTGCCGATAATTGAGCAGGGAAAGCTACAACTACAGGTCTCGGTATGTCTTTGATAGGCGATCTCTTCGACTCAAATCACATATAATTGACTTCATACTGTACATAATCTAGCTCTTATCTTTGTCTATACCTCCTTGTCACTGCTCGAACAAGTATCATTCCTGACAGATGCTGTCCTGGTACATTTATTCCGTGATACTCCTGCTTATACCAGCGCCTCCTCGTGGAATATATGTGGCTTGGACGGGGATGAGATGATTCTAAGTGATTGTTAATTAAATTCTAAGCGGTTCAGATGCAAGAAATTACGATCATCCACCGCAAGTGCTTCATTAATGACGTATACTTATTTCCTTTTTAGCTGATTGACGGATACCAGACTTTGATCAGAGAAGCATAAGGATCAATTGGATAGACGGTAATATAGTAAAGAGATCAAGCATGCTTTGAAGATAATGCAGCAGGTCGAGTTTGAGCAACACTGGCCGCATATGTCTGGGAGGGAATACAGTTGGTCCTGATACCGTTGTAGTGTTTGAAAGATGCAAATAGAATTTATTTTGTGAAAAGGAGCTGTTTGGTAGGGCTAAATAAGTATTGCATAAGGAGGCTTTATTCTACTGTTTCATCTTGTAACGGACAGGGAGATTTCCCAACAATAATATGCCCGGTTCGGTGTCGGAAATGTTAGGTTTGTTTATGCTTCTACCTAGTTATGACACGAAAGATCGACGTTCTAATCATAGAATAAAGTTTTGGCGTTGTTTTGCTTATGTCATTGTTGACTGCTTCAGTAGTTTGTCTGTAACCATTTAAAATATGGAACAGTATAGATTATGCATTATTGATGCTTGGCACTGTATCATATTCCGAAAATAAAATAAGCGATATTGAAGCTCATTGCAAAACAACGCTAATATGTACTACACAAGCCCAGGTAAGGCAGACATATTCAAGCTAAAAATATCACGGACTACCTTTGTCACACTCTCCTCAGCCATGCATCCTATAGCATCAAATCTTCACTCACGTTATTACGTTAATTTCAGAAGTGGATATATTACGGGATCTTATCAGCACTGCTTCATACAACAAAGAATTAACGCACATCTCTTTTTAGCGTGATCGGAACCGTTTAAATAAGTTTCAAACTAATTATTATGATGCAAACGAATTTTATATTGAAGAAGCATATCTGGGATGACGGTTATCGCTGTACATCTATGTATGCTTTCTTTCCTGTCTTTTTAGGCCTGAAAATTTGCTGCGCTCTCACTATCACCTCCTGATTCCCGTCCCGCAGCGGATAAAATTTGCTATTAACGATTCTTGTTACATGCATGAGGCTTAATTTCTTGAGAAATCGTGTATTGTTTATAGATAAACAAGGATTGTTGTCTGCATTGGCATATTGTGGCTTCTGTACGATCACTTTTGATTTATACTCATTCCCTTGCCCAAGCCCCTTATGCTTGGAATGGAATGGATTGGTTTACCATGCGTTACCATGAACAAGCCATGTGAATATGTGCTCTAAAGCTGTGAATAAGGTTGATGCGGTTGAGAGAGATTGCAAGTGAATACAATTTTGAACCGTTTGTTGGAGAAGAAGGAGGATGCGAAAAACGTTTTAGGTCATGGACGGATAGTAATATGTCACATGCACCATCATCAGCCGCACTGGGAAAGGACAGGCGAGTTGAAAAGATCGCCTAGGAAAAAACAGTTTGTTGTCAACGTAGATGCATCTTTCCTTTTTGATGGGGCCCTCTTTGGCATGTGCACCTGCCATTTCCTCTTTCTGCTTTTGAGCTGAACCGCGGACTTTTTTTGATTGAAATAGTGCTGTCTTTATCTGTTTCAAGCTGCCTTCCCTTTCTTTAATTTGGTCGATGTCTAAAGCTTTCGCTGCTCTTAAAAGAAACCGATCTACTAGCACGTCCAAAACAACTTCGACCGAGCCTGTCAGCAAGTTGTCAAAACTGAAAAATGGTCTTGCTATTTTCAGTCAACTTCGAAGTTCAGTCGTATCTGTTGCCCAAAGTGAAAAACCAAAAAGCAAGTGGAAATGGATAGTTCGGCCTGGATGCCAACAAAAAGATGGACCACTTGCAATGTATTCAAAAGACTGGATCTATGAACATCGTCAATATAAGAAAAAGTCCGTCGCTCTATCGCGATCTCAACCCGACCTTCAAAAACCCAACATGATACCACCGATGATGAAAGTATCTGTCGTCCAATCCACCAAACCACCTTCTAGCATACTCATTAAGAAGAATCCATCCATCATTAAGTTCTCGCAATCCGCCCCATATGTCCGAATATGTGAATATGGCCATCGTAGACCTTCGATTCAAAGAAGTAGTAAACATACCAAAAGTCGGGACTGTATACCATGCGAGTCATCTCTCCTGCCTACATCCGATATACAAACATACAGTTCATCAGCTAACTCAGAAGATTTGACAGCAAAAGAATTTGCTAGTATTACTGGAATCAAAATATTACCCGAGGATAGCGATGATGAAGATCGGAAGATTTACTGTGAGCAGCTCACTAAACACCACACTGTATCGACTCAATACGGACTTTCAAACCGTTGCTACAATTGCCCATTTCATCAACAAGCTCATGAGCATAACGATGAAGAGGAAGATATATCTGTTTACAGTGATTTCTCGATGCAGAGTCAAGACGCATCTTGTTCCCATCGCAACTCGCAATACCAAATTTGGGACAGTAGATTTTGGCAGAAACCCGAGAATATGCACCCACCCGATGAGAACTACTATGACAGTACCGATCATGTTGCCGTTGCAAATTTCCATATGACTGAAAACATTTTACGAAAACCAAGCCAGCGATCGACAGCAACCATGAGAACAGTCCTATCTGAAGATACAGCCATTGACGAACCTCCTATCCTTCAAGAATTACGTCGTATGAATAGCAAGAAAAGCACTATATTATCCAATGCTAAAAAACAAAGACTCGACAATAGTCGTAACTGCGTGATCAGAAAGGGCCGTTTTGAGATCCATCTGGAAACGGCAGAGAAATCAAATCAGACCGAGAACAGCATAACCTCAGATTCAAGTCTTTCAGGTCATTCATTGTCCAGACATCCTCCCGCAGACGCAGAGAACAAGAAGAAGGTTGTGTGCATTCATCGCAGTGCATAGAGTCATCTGGCTAATGCAATGCATCTCAACTATCACTGAGAATAAGAACTTTACATGGAATATAGCCAAAGAAATCGTAGGAAGAATAATTGCATTTTCAATGTATATTCTTTGTATTGTTAGCTTTCTGATTATTGATATTTCACATTAAGACATTTTTATGAAGAAAAAAAAAGAGATATTATTTTCCATTACTATCAGGAGATAGATAAAGACTTTTTCGGGGAAAGACAGTAATTGCAAATCTTCTGCCCGCCGTCATTTGACATCAGCACCGATTGACTTGAAAAACGTCTAAATCAACAAGGTCGCTGCAGAAGCGAACTCTAAACAAGCACAAGACGGGTAAAACAGGCGGAGTCAGCGGGGGAAAAGCCATCTGTCGATCCCCGCCGCGAGCCAAAACAGTATACTTTATTTTGCTTGTCATTTCACATTCTTTCTTCCTTTGCATGCAACCACTCACATCCAACATGGTGGGATACCATAGGCTTTTTTGTCTGTAAACATCATTGCATTTGGTAAAAGTCAAAGTAGACCTTTTGCCACAAGTGTCATGCTCAGTCTGCATATTCTGTTCAGCGCGCGGGAGCTGAGCAAACCAAAGATAAAGAAGTCTGTATTACGCTAAAGTTGTATTCTGCACTGCTATCTTGTCGGTTCAACCAGACGAGTGATCCTTCTTGATGGCTTATTCCCGTTCCTTCAAAGATTTTTTGGTAAAACGTGTCGCATATCGTCATTGATCTGAAGCAGTAACAATATTGTTATACTTAAAACCTGAATTGAAACTTCTTTGGCGGGTCCTATGAAATATTCTTATTTTTAGCAATTTCCACAGTCATCCCGTAACTTTCGAACGCTTAGTTCGTCTTGGGAAGAAATGGGTAAGATGCGAGTTAACATAAGTTGTTCTTACGGGTTGTTATACATCCCACTTACCGACTGCCAATGTTGCTGTCAAAAGTGACAATAAACAAGTTGAATTTCCTGTTAAAGGATTTTGTTACTCCTGAAAAATGCAATGTAGTTCCGGACTTCTTCCTCTACCTATACCGAGTCAGACTTACCAGTGCTTTTCAATATGATTGTCATCGGTTTCAAGCTTTTTCCTTCATGGGTAGGTATATATAACTTTGCAGAAGATTTTGTAGTCGTCAACTAAACCTAATTTATTGACTGACGATAGGATATTACCATAGAGTTGGCAAACAGTGAACAAAAGACAGACTCTTTGGAGTATTCACTAATTCGCTAAGATCTTGGATAATAAAGCTTCTGCATCCATATAATACTAAAAATGTGGAAAACTGGACTACAAAATCCACTATTCCACTCCATGCCAAGAAGATAGGTGCCCGACTTTCGTCGCTGAGCGACTGTGATGCCGACTTGAAAGAACGGCAAACGTCATGAACTATACGTTGGAGATAGCGGTAAGATGATCAAGTTTTGATAATCGTCACACTATTTCGGTTTATGCATATGGTATTTAATGATTCAACTGTATAATGAAATTCCCTCCATTACGCCATCGATATGTGGTACAATAATCGAACTGTAATTGTATTTCTCCAAGCTATTCTCCCAACATGTACGGATCTGATTTTCTTTCCTTCGGGACCATTTTTGCACGATATCAATCTGCAACAAGTTTCTCGGTTTCTATGAGTGTAAAAATTCGGGATTTCATGCCATAACACGCCTCACTACCGATATTATGGCGTAGTTTCCCTCCTTTTGTTTTTGATCCTCTACTGTGCCTTCGTATTAATACCTGGATCAGTCTAATATATGACAAATTGGTCTTCCAAAACGGAAAAGACACATGCAGCAAGTATGAAATGTGTAACCAAGCGCATTCCAGGATTTCAAGCGTAAAAAACAGAAGAGCAGAAAATTGCAGCTATATCTCGAGGGTGGCGTCGTTGCCTAAGAACACTTGAGTAACCTAGAATATCGAAGGCCTTCAGATACGGTTAAGATACAATAGGCTGTTCGAGAACTGAAGTAGACCGAACATGGTATGAATTCTAGCATAATTTCCTTTTATAGTTTACACATGTAAGCTAGTAAATATAACATATTAGGCGGATGGACAACTTTTCCCTGCGCCAGATATCCATTAATGGACATTTCACTTTCTCCTGACTCGCAATAGAGATATGGTGCCCCTCATGGCCAGATAAGAAACGCCAATTTATTGTTTAGTAACCATGAATGCGTTTCCTACGCTGCTTCAATGAATCATGCATTTCATGCGAGAATGGGTTTAGACCAGTAAACTATGATTTTCTGCCATAGCCAGATTTAATAATGGCGTATTTCTATTTTGTTTATTTAAGGTTTGCTCCTCCTATGGACACAGGGTTTATTTATTGTAGCATACCATATGATATAGTTATCAGTATAGGTTCATGCTTTGTTGGTAGCAGTCTTCTCTACAATCACGCCGACCTCTTATGGATTTACTATATGTTATAGATTGTACAAAAGAGGATATGTCGTCGCTTCATATTAGAAAAACTGAGATACAAAATAGCCCCGGCCTTTCACCCTTGTGTCATGAAGATCCCTCACCTTATGCAGATTCTGTACAGACCACGTTTATGCAAACCATGTACCGAGACGCATAAGCGTCTGATGTGCACGGTCAGACAGCGAAACGATAAACTGTTCACGCTCCAAAAATAAAGTTTTTCATTTACAAAGACATATTGCTGGTAGGTGACGAATACGCAAAATATCATAGTGAAGGACCAAAAAGAACAAATGAATAGAACAGTTATTTATAAATGACCAGTGGCAATTTACAAGGAGAATGAGACTGGAAGGTTCCGCAGGATTTAGTATAAAGCAAGTAAGGAGGTGAATGAAACACATCATATAGTCTGTTCCTTTTGACACTCCTTTCAACCACCATATATGAAACTCACGTCATCAACTAATCTCCTGTATTAATTTTTTGTCTTTGCAACCTTTCTATTTGCCGCAACAAAAAGGGGTATTAGTTATTTTAGTCTTTAAGAAAGAAAAGTGCCAGTTTTAGCAAACTTCTTTTTCCTTGCACTCATTCTATTATCACATAAGCAAAAAAGTGGAAGCTATGTCCCACATAATACCATATCAATTCAGAGACATAGAACCTCGATCTCTATGTTCCAAGGGGTATTTCCGCCGAAACAGTTCAGACACTTGTGTCGATCGAGGAAGTAGCAACTCTAAAACCACACATTCATCCTACTCTCACTCTAGCGACAGTTTCCAATCAACTGCTGTTGATATGCAGTTTTCCACACATGGAGATCTCGAAAACCCGTTTCTGTTCTCACGGCAACAGCTTGCTGACTTGGTAACCGAAAGGAACCTTGATCTGTTACAACAGTTTGGTGGAGCGACAGGGGTGGCGGCCGGACTGCACTCAGACGTTACACAAGGGATATCCAACAATGAAGCTTCGGCTAAACAGAATATTGGACATGAACGGCTAAATAACAGAGAGAATAATGGAGATATGGTTGATTTCGCCACGCGTCGTAAAATCTTTGGTTCGAATTGCCTTCCTCAAGTTAAACCTAGAACAATAACACAGTTAATGTGGGCCTATACGAAAGATAAAACTCTGGTAAGCTGCTGATTCCTTTCGTGTTTCTTGATTTCTGATCATTATTCTTCTTTGTTGCTAAGATCCTTTTGGTCATATCTGCAGTTATATCGTTGTCTGTCGGTATTTATGAAGATATGGCAACTACCGACACGGATCCTAGTGGTAAAAAAGTTGCAAGTTTTAAATGGCTTGAAGGAGTTGCTATCCTCTTCGCCGTTCTTCTTGTCGTCGCTATTGGGAGTATCAATAATTACCAAAAAGAAAAACGTTTCCGCATGCTCAACAGGAAGAAAGCAGACAGAAACGTGCATGTGAGTTTTTTCGACAACCTTTGTTTTAAGTAGCGTTGACGAAAATTCTCAGGTCATACGTTCTGGACAACATCACAGTATCTCCATCTATGATATTCAAGTGGGCGATGTGCTACGATTACAGCCAGGAGATGTCGTTGCTGCTGACGGAATATTTATCCAAGGACACAATGTGAAGTGCGATGAATCATCTGCTACAGGCGAATCCGATATGATAAGGAAGGCACGACTGCAAGATTGTCTGATGCTGCAATGGTTGATAGATCCTGAAGTATCCTGTTCCTTTGATTCTTCTACACTTGTCACCGACTATGGTGCGGATGATAACGACTTGAGCACAACTATTTCCGATTATATTAATGCTCCGTCCGACTTTAACAAAGTAAACCTACCGGATCCATTCATTATTTCGGGCAGTAAGGTTATCGAAGGAATTGGAACGTTCATTGTCGCGGCAGTTGGCGTTAATTCATTTCACGGGAAGACTCTCATGGCCCTGCATACCGAAGACGAGGATACACCGCTTCAAAAGAAACTAAACGCCTTCGCTGAAGACATTGCAAAAATAGGGCTAACAGCAGCTGGTCTGTTGTTTTTCGTACTGGTTGTGCAGTGTGGCGTCGATTATACCACAGCAGATACACAAGCCAACACCGCTGAGATAATATCCCAAGTCATGCGCATTCTTACTATAGCCGTTACTGTCGTTGTGGTAGCTGTTCCTGAAGGATTACCTTTGACTGTAACGTTAGGTTGGTGGAAAGTTTTCATTATGGACAACGTGAACGCTCATTGCTTTTCTTACGCTTCTTTACATAGCTTTTGCTTATGCATCCCACCGCATGCTGAAAGATAATAATCTCGTACGTGCCCTTGCAGCATGCGAAACGATGGGAAATGCAACAAGTATCTGTTCTGATAAAACGGGAACACTGACGCAGAACAGAATGACCGTGGTTGCAGGAACTTTTGGTTCTTCTTTCCGGTTCTCGGACAAACCATCATCCTCAAGAAAAGACCTTGTTGATTTGAAGGATATCAAGTACACTATATCCCCGTCCATATGCAACTTTATCAATCAGGCAATCATAGTTAATTCAACAAGTTCCATGACCATGAATGCGGACGGTACTTCGACCTTTACAGGGAGTGAAACTGAAGCGGCTCTGTTGATATTTGCAAAGAAACATTTAGAGGTGGAGCCATATGCAGTACTCAAGTCTCGAGGGCACATAGAACAGATATTCCCTTTTAGCTCGACAATCAAAGCCATGGGCAGTGTTATCCGCGTACGAGTCTTTGACGAGAATACCAAGAGCGAGCGATTGATGTACCGACTTCATATCAAGGGTGCATCCGAAATACTTCTCGATCATTGCAGCCGTATTATTTCCATGCATGCGTCTTCTTACTATGAATCGGAGAACAAGGAAAAGGGTAATGATGATATTGAAACACGAGCCATGACTGAATCGAATCGGGAACGTGTGGCCAAAATCATACACAGCTATGCTACACAGTGTCTGCGTACTGTCACGCTATGTTTCCGCGATTTCACTACATGGCCATCCAACAAAGGACTGGAAGAAGTGATTGCGGAAGGCGGTTTGACGTTTCTTGGTATTGTCGGTATTGAAGATCCTCTCCGGTTAGGTGTGAAAGCTGCAGTGGATGCCTGCCATAGAGCCGGTGTGTGTGTACGGATGGTCACCGGTGATCATATGATGACAGCCAAGAGCATAGCGCGTCAATGCGGTATCTATACTTATGGTACACTCGCCATGGATGGTCCCAGCTTTCGAAAGCTTTCACGTGCAGAGCGTTTGAAGGTTCTCCCTTATCTTCGAGTACTTGCACGGTCTAGTCCGGAAGATAAACAGATGCTAGTCAACGATTTGAAAGAGAGCGGAGAGATTGTAGCTGTGACAGGAGATGGTACGAATGATGCCCCAGCATTGAAGGCGGCCGATGTTGGATTTTCTATGGGACTTGCTGGAACGGAGGTTGCCAAAGAAGCATCCAGTATTGTGCTATTGGACGATAATTTTACAAGCATTGTAAGCGCCATAGCGTGGGGTCGTTGTGTCAGTGATTCTGTCAAGAAGTTTCTTCAATTTCAACTGACTGTGAATATAACGGCGCTTGTTCTTACCTTGGTTTCTGCTGTTGTTAGCAATGAACATACATCGGCCCTGACCGCTGTTCAACTTTTGTGGGTGAACCTTATTATGGACACATTCGGCGCTTTAGCATTAGCTACAGATCCTCCTACGCCGGATCTACTTCAACGTGCTCCAGAGCCACGTTCTGCACCCTTAGTGAACAGGTGTATGTGGAAAATGATATTCGGTCAATCAATATACCAGATCAGCGTGACTTTAGCCATGATTTACACGGATTTATTACAACTAGCCGATGATGCGGCTACCCTCCGAACTGTTGTTTTTACGACGTTTGTATTCTGCCAGATTTTTAACCAAATCAAGTAAGTTATAGTTTGTCTCACAACAATAACAATCGTACTAATAAACTGTTTTTAGTTGTCGGCGAATTGATAATCAGTTGAATATTCTCAATAATATAAAGGAGAATGATTTTTTCATTGTGATTTTTGCCGCAAGTGTCTTTGGTCAAGTTCTCATTGTGGAATGTGGAGGCGAAGCATTCCAGACCACTTCTTTGAGTATCACGTACTGGACATTTAGTATCGCAGTTGGATTTTTGTCTATCCCAATCGGCGCTATGATCCGAATGATTTCTGACGACTTTTTCCGTGTACCACACCGACCACTTAATTATCTCTCAACTGTCTCTGGAATCCAGAGCGATAATGCAAAACTATAGCTGATATTGAAATGATCCGCTTTAGAAACAAAATCAGCACCAATAAAAAGCCAATAACTAAAGGGAGGCGGACTGATTTCTCTTTCGTTTACAGGGTACTTTTCCTAACCCTACGGAACCTGTTACCTTGTATGACCCAAATTTAAAACAAACAACAATGAAACAAGTAGAATAAAGCAAAAAGGAAAATGCCAATTCCCAAGTTAGCTGCTTTTAATTCAAGAAGATTGAAATAGTTGTCAGTTGGGTCCTGATAAATTGAAAACTGAAAACTGTTGTTTCTAATTGGCGGATAAAATTCTCACAGCGACACAAAGAAAGTAAAATAAATCTCCGTGCGCATTCTAAGTGGTTATTCCTTGCGGGTGTTGACGACATCACTATTTTCAATTCTTTTACGCTTCCCCCAGAGGCATTATCGTTCACCAGACATGTCCGTTGAACTTACTGATTTCGTCTTGCGTAATGGTGCTGGACGCGCTGGCAAGCCAGTCCGCATCAGAAGCAACTTTTTCGAAGTTACATCCTTCCCAACACAAAATATTCACCACTACGATGTGACCATTGACCCACCAGATGCTCCTCCTGCTGTTTACCGCAAAGTGTGGAAGTCCTTTGAAGACACTGATGGTCAAGGTATTCTTACAAACCTTAAGACTGCCTATGATGGTCGCAAGAACGTCTTCTCCCCAAAAGCTTTGCCTCTTGGTGAAGAAAACGCCAAGGCCTTTGAAGTATGTTTCATATAACTCGCTTTGATTGGATAAGATCGTTTCTGATAAAAGACTTCCCTTAATTTCTGTAGGTTACTCTTCAGGAGAACAACGGAACCAAGCGCACGGGCGGTATCTTCAAGATCCGTATTAAGAAGGCTGGTGAAATTAACATGGAAGAACTGCGCCGTTTCTTGAACGGTCAGAGTGCACTTACTCCTAACTGCTTGACCGGTAAGAATTCATTATGAAATTTTTTTTCCTATGTGCTGACTCATTTTATGCGCCAGCTATCATGGTCCTTGATGTCGTTATTCGCCATCTTCCCAGCATGATGTACTCTACTGTGGGCCGTTCCTTCTTTACTCCCCACGACAAGCGCCCCCTGCCTAACGGTGCTGAAGTCTGGCAAGGTTACTATCAGTCCGCCCGTCCTACTGCTGGTATGTAATCACAAGATCACGACGCGTCGCGCGTTGGACTGCTTTTAACGCTTGTGTTACTCTAGGCAAGATGATGATCAACATCGACGTTTCCGCTACTGCCTTCTACGAAGCTGGCCCTCTTCCGGAGATTGTTGCTAAGATCTTGGGTCGTCGCTCTATTGACGAACTTCGTCGTGGAATCCAAGACAAGGAACGTGTCAAATTAGAAAAAGTCTTGAAATCTCTCAAGATTCAAGTCGTCCATCGCGGTGAAGCTAAGCGTAAATACAAGGTCACCAAGTTGACCCCCAGTCCCGCCGACCGCACCACGTTCAAGGATGAAAGCGGTGCCGAAATGACCGTTGCTGCCTACTTTGCTAAGCAGTACAACAAGCGTTTGGCTTATCCTTTCTTGCCCTGTGTTGTTGTTAAGCGCGACATCTTCTTGCCCATGGAAGTTTGTGAAGTTGTCGCTGGTCAGCGACATATGAAGAAGCTCAACGAAAAGCAAACTGCTGAAATGATCAAGTTTACTTGCCAGAAGCCGCACATTCGTGCCAACAAGATCCGTGATGGTATGCAGCAATTAAACTATCGCAACAACCCATACCTCCAACAGTTTGGTATGTCCGTCAAGCCTGAGATGGCCATGATTCAAGCCCGTGTCTTGCCCACTCCTCAGATCTCATACCATGCTTCGTCTCAGGAGGCTACCTTTGCTCCTCAGGGTGCTGCTTGGAACCTACGTGGAAAGAAGGTCGCCCAAGGTGCTACTTTGGGCTCTTGGTGTGTCGTTAACTTCACCAACGGCCTTCAACCTCAAAACATTCAGCGATTCATTCGTGAACTTTGCCAGACCTTTATTGACACTGGTCTCGTAAGCCCCAGCTTTTCTTCTAAGATTACAGTTTACTTAACTCTCTTTATGTAGAACGTGGTGAACCGCCAACCCCCTGTTATGAATGCTGATCCTCAGGGCAATGTTGACCGTACTTTGAAGGAAGCCTGGTTGAAGGCTGGTAACGCTGCCAAGGCCAACCCTCAATTGATCTTGTGTATCCTTCCCAACACCGGCGTGCCATTGTACGCTGAAATTAAGCGTATCTCTGATACAGGCAAGTAAAATCCACACCTCTTTCGTGTCAATGATTCTAAACTTTGATTATCAGTTATTGGTATCCCCACTCAGTGTGTCCAGAGCAAGCACATTGCTGATGCCAAGAAGCAATACTGCGCCAACGTGTGCTTAAAGGTCAACATGAAGTTGGGCGGTATGAACTTGTTCCTTTCGCCTCCTCAGATTCCTTTCATTTCTCAGCGTCCCACTATCATCATGGGTGCTGATGTTACGCACCCTGCACCAGGTACATAGGATCATGAAGGTTCCTGAAATAGGCATCTAACGAGTTTTTTACATTAGGTGATATGTGCCGTCCTTCAGTGGCTGCTGTCACTGCCAGTATGGATGCTCGTGCCTCCAGATATGCTAGTGCCATTCGCGTGCAATCTAACCGTGCTGAAATGATTGCTGATCTTGCCAACATGACCAAGGAATTGCTTAAGAACTTCTACCAGTCCTGTGGTCAAAAGCCCGAGCGTATTCTTTTCTACCGTGATGGTGTCTCTGAGGGTCAGTTCAAGGCTGTCCTTGAGAACGAAATTGCTGCTTTGAAGAGTAAGTTGCAAGGCATGTTATGCAGGAATCGATGCTAAATTATATTGACAGACGCTTGTGCTTCTTTGGAGAAGACCTACAAGCCTCAGATCACCTTCGTTGTTGTTCAGAAGCGTCATCACGCTCGCTTCTTCCCAATTGAGGCTCGCGATGCTGACCGCACTGGTAACTGCCAGCCCGGTACCGTAAGTGTGATACGTCTTCAGGTTAACAAGAGATCTAATCATTAATGCTATGTATTCACAGGTTGTTGACACTGACATTGTTCATCCATTCGAGTTTGACTTCTATCTTCAATCCCACGCTGGTTTGCAGGGAACTTCTAGACCAACCCATTACCATGTCTTGTACGATGATAACAACTTCACTTCTGACAGTCTTCAGGAGTTGACTTACAGATTGTGTTACATCTACGGTCGTGCTACTCGTGCAGTCTCTTTGGTCCCTGCTGCTTACTATGCAGATTTGGTTGCCGCTCGTGCTCGCTTCCATCGCCGTGGTGAGAACTGGTCCGACACAGAAGCAACCAGCGAAAGCATGGATGCTGAGGCTCAAATGGCTAGCTTTGCCGTCGTGAAGCCTGAACTACAAAAAGGTTCGTATTGATCGGTTGGCTGATGTTCGTCATTGTTTCTGACTTTTTTCTCTAGTGATGTACTTCATGTAGATGAAGAACTACTCTTATTCTTCCCCCCCCCTCCCTTAACACATACATGATTAGTGATGAAAAACTCTCGCTTTCTTTGCATTCCAAAATGAACGTTTTATTCGTTGTTTCAAACTAACTCTACTAAATGGTATTTCAATTTGCACATGAGATTATTTGCGTTTTATAGTCCTTCTGTAAGTCTTTTTCCCTGACAATAAATCAACATAATCTGGTTTGTCGTCCTCATTGCTGTTAACTGTAGGAGTCTTCTTTGAAGCAGGCTCGTCTATAGCCATCGCAGTTGTTTTTGGAGTGGCCGTTTTGGTAGCTTGAGCTGTTGCGGCTTTCTTCTTTTGGGCTTTAGTCACTCCAGGAGCAGGATCTACTAATTTTTTCAATGCGATTCCTTCCTTCTCTTTTCGTGATGGTCGTTTGTAAAATTTTGCGCTCTTGCCCATGATGAAGAAGTCAAAATCAAGTGAAAATTCGTGCTGGTGGCGTCTGCGGACAATTAAATTGCCCTTGTGAGACAGTAACCCGCAACAAAGTCACGGAAGGCTGCGAAAGTTGACAGGTTTTTGCAAAGTACTCTTGCGCGAGCGAATACTCGATCCTTCCATGGACGCAAAGTTTATTGGTGGCGGCGTAATGGCTTTTCTGCTAAACAATAAAAATCATCCTATAAGCCTATTTCGATTACCAGGCCATTTTAAAAGCAGGTCCTTTTACAACAACGTATCAGTTACAAAGGGTCAAGTCAATCAATGATATCAGGGGAGCGTTCTTCAACAATACTGAAAACTTAATGGCCATTGCTTATGTTGGCACATCATATACTTTGTTTCATAGGCAATGTGTTACATCCAAAGGTTGATTAATTTAAACGCGTCGATTTGAAGCGAAGACGTGGCGGCAATGATGTTTCAGTGTGAAATGTAGCACTTGCAATTCAAAAAACAGGAGGAAAATTATTGCTTGAGATAGCCTGATTAGTTAATACAGGAAATCATGGCAGCTTTCTGACGCTTGAGGGTATGAGAGAAGCCAGCAGTTGACTGTGGAACGCGAACCAAACACGTTCTGAGCATTCGTGAAGCTGTAAGGGAATAAATCTTATCCAATCAATCATTGACTGTCAAATTTACGGGTGCAGAAAGATCCAGTTCCGTGACGGCGACGCAAAATTTTTTTTATAACGTGGGATGACAATCCAATTGGATCTTCCCTCTTCCCGTTTACTTTTGTTATCAAACATGTCCTTCACGCTTGAGTCTGGCTTGGCCTTCAAGATCCTTAACGGTTTCTTCGAGAATGTGTCCTACGTCAAGGGGTATGTGGACAATAAAAGAAACTTTTTTTTTGGTGGGTTTACTAAATTTGACCTTGCTTGTAGCAACGAAGCTTCTGAAGAAGACAAGGTTGTCTTCGCTGCTTTGCCCGAGGGCCCCAACGCTGATGCCTTCCCTCACTTGGCTAGATGGTACAAGCACATTGCCTCTGTCCAGGGCTTGACCGCTAAGTATGTACTTTTTTATAACCAAGTATAAGTGGATTTGTCTGACCGGATGCTTTAGGGCTGCCACTGAGAGCGCTCCTGCTGCTGAGGACGAAGACGACATTGACTTGTTCGGCTCTGATGACGAAGAAGTTGATGAGGAAGCTGAGAGAATCAAGGTATAATTTTTGGGATGGTGCTTGACATTGTTTATCAATCGATATTTCTACAGGCTCAGCGTCTTGCTGAATACAACGCTAAGAAGGCTGCCAAGCCCAAGCCTATTGCTAAGACCACCGTCACCCTTGAGGTCAAGCCCTGGGATGATGAGACCAACTTGGATGAGATGCTTGCCGCTGTCAAGAGCATTGAGATGGACGGTCTTTTGTGGGGTGGTCACCAGTTCGTTGCCATCGGTTTCGGTATCAAGAAGCTCCAGATCAACTGTGTTGTCGAAGACGACAAGGTAACTTAGACTAAGCCAAATCTTTTGGTCGATTATATTAACTCTTCTTTAGGTTCTCTTGGATGACTTGACCGAGAAGATCACCGATTTCGAAGACTATGTCCAGTCTGTTGATGTTGCTGCTATGCAGAAGATCTAAATTCAGTAAAAATAAAACGAATAAGCCCCTCGATTACCCCCCGCAACATGATTCAGAAATGGGCCGTCTTGGCAAAGCGAATGGGTTTAAGATGTATGCAAAGAAAAAAAATGACAGGTTATCATAACATATCCATTGTGTCTTGGCAGCTCAATGCCTTCTATTTTATTTTGTTCGGATTTTCGGTATGTTCGTTAAAAGAATCGACACTATTTCACGATGATGAGATCGTATGAAACAGCTAACAGGAGGCAAGCGTGCCACAGCTTCACTTGTTATGCCCGTTGAGTTTGTGGCTCGGCATCGGCTTATTATATATTTCCAGGGCCATTCGCACCAAACTTTCTTTCTTTTTGTTCTACTAGTAATGGAGGACGACCGATCGATACAAGCGTTAGAGATATCAGACCTTGATCAACGACGTGTTACACGGACACCTGGTATTGTTTCGACACATGCATTTCTGAATAAAGTTAGTGGCATTCAAGCTGACGTTACGGGCCTTTCCAGCAAGATAAACCGACTGTTAGACATCCAAACGGTTATATTGGAGTCTCACAGCACGGAACAGAAGCTGACCACAAGATCACGGCGCAGCGGCTCATGTCAGGTCTCTGTCTTACCATCAAAGCCATTCATTACACAGTTCACGATATCAAGCCTAGCAAAACAGACAGCGATCTATCCCTTCGCAAACTCGCATTTCAAGACGCCGGCGTGGTGCTTCTAGATGTGATTGGTCGACTACGCCTCCTGCTGGTGGAATTTAACCGTCATGATGCGCGTGTGGAGTCGCATTGTCCAGCCATGGCAAATGCAGAGTCTAGCGAAGTAGATCAAGACGACGGAGCACGATCTATGACAAGGACGGCAGAAGAATTGCTGGGTCGCTGTTACGAGATAGAACGCATGGTCGAGCTATCCAACCATACAATTTTAGAAATCGAGGCCGAAGAAGCAGCCTCCAAACCTGCGAAAGAGGCACGAGTGAAACGATGGTGTTTTATGGGAATAATTACTTCGGTTCTCATCATTCTTCTGCTTGTTACGCTATTGGGATTGAATGCTCTCGGCATTATCTAAAAACGCAGCATAATAATACGCTAATTTTAATGGATAAAAAATGGTCGTTTAGACGACCATAGGATACAAGCTGAATGCGTCGGTACTGTAGTATTCTCTCTGCAACATGGTACTATGTGTTTGAGGCTTCCAGCGCCGCTGCCCAGCTTATCCCAGTAGCACCAGGAGCCAGTTTGTAAAGAAGCAATTGTGTGAATGCTATCTAGATTATTGCGAGTGCTTATGATTAATAGGACGAAAACCTAGCATAGACTCCAGTTTGTATAGTGCAGAATTGAAAAAGGAAACAAAGAATGCCAATAGCTAGTAAAATGTAGCAACCTTTCTTGGGTACTGATTAGCAAAGCAGGACCTTAGTGAGATCATTGTATATTGCTTTATAACGATTTAGACACACTTCTATATGATGATCTGTGGTCTTGTTGCAGAGAGAATTGAAAAAAAAAAAAAGCTTCTACGGAGATATTGGAACTCTCGATTACGGTACGTTCGTGACTGGTACCGAGTATCCTGCATTCGGAAAGTGAAACAGCGAGAAGCATCAGAAGGATTCCCTTCCCTACTTTAGGGTCATGCCTGCCCTACCAGCAACGAGTAATGCGTCTTCGGGCCAACTACTCTCGGCCAAGTCCGTTATATTATGGTTCCATGATCCTGGCACTATGTTCAACCATGATGCTGTGGTCAATCCCGACTACTTCCCTAATGTGCAAGACGGTCAGGTCTTGCGCATCCATTATCCACGGGCAGCATCCCAGCAACAGCAACAACAACTACCAACAACCACTGAACGAGAGTCATTTGTCGTGAAAGTAACGTGTGTTGACCGAGAAACGCTTGCACGGCAGCAGCAATTACAGGTTTGATCCCGAGAGATCTACCTGTTAAACGCTAAATGCAATATGATCCTAGATATCCATATCGAAAGACATTGCGGAGCGCTTCAACCTTCGTTTCCGTCCTGAAGTTTATGTTGAACTTGTGAGTGTTTCTTCTTGCTTCCTTGCCTTTTGGTGGCATGAGGGTGGAAATTAATCTTAATGAAATATGGTGAACTCAGATCGATCCAAGCGCAGTTGCTCTGGATCATGTCGAGCTATCGTTCAAGGACCAGTATCTCGGTAGGAGTGATATGTGGCGTTTACAGCAAAGTTTGAGTGGTACCTGTGTCTATGTCGAAAAGAAGATCCTTTTTGCTGGGGTCATTAAAGCGACAGTGAAAAAGTTGTGGACTGATGACAGAGAGGTGCGAGTTAGATAGCGTGAAAGAAATGGTCTGCTGAATAGATTGGGTACTTTGTAGGTTACGTCAGGTTATATTAATGGCAGCACTCGTATGATATTTCGTTCCGGATCAGCAAAATATTTTGTATTTATCCAGATGTCGAGAGAGATGTGGGAATTTGATGAAGACGGCGAGCTGTACTTCGAAAAAGTTGTTAACAACTTTTTACCCAACCTTTTCAATCGCTGGAAGGACCAAGGCACTAACCATGTCGTATCCATTGTTTTGTTCACCCGGGTGTTTTACGATGCGGATGATCTTCCGGATGAGCTTATTAATGTAGGCGAGGACGGCCGCCGTTACAAGGACTTTTACAAAGTTATAGCCGACTGGGAAACGACGGATGACTGGATGTCTGTTATTGGTCCATTGAAAGAGGAACATCTCAAATTTCAGCAAAGTGTGTTGATGCGGACAGAGCAAGACCGTAGTCTAGTCTGTGGTCAAATCGGAATGGCATACGAAGGCAATATCTTAGAAGCAATTAATCTGGCTCTCAACCCCTTTGACAAGCATTATGTTGATCGTGATCTGATGCGTACTGGTCTATCCATCATTTTGGTCACTCCGGGAGCCGGCAAGTTCATGGTGAGCAAAAAGCTTCTTCGCCTCACAAACGAGCGTATGACCGATAATGGCATTGCGATGGATCTTGTATGTCTTTCACCATTGCCGCTGCATATTACGCCTCTTTTGTATTACATGTCATCACCGCCACCTGAAGAATTGCATGAAAATCTAACTACACCAAGGCATCCAAAACAGATGATGCTGGGTAATTCTCCTGATCTTAAGCCGGGTGGGGGAAACAACTATGTACCCGTAGGCGCCAAGGTGGCAGCAGGTTATTGGGATCCGCTCTATCAAGACGATTCATCGGCCGCCACATATCAGTATTATTCTGTGCCCCATTGGGTCGACTGCAATTTTTACCACCATGAAACAGGGAGATTTATCAAACAAGACAAATATAAGACAAGATGCAAAATGTATGAACTTCAAATGATGGGTATTATGGAGCATGATATCACTGGGATCTACATACCATATCTGGAAGATGGCAGGCAGGTTCCTGCCAAGACTATCAAGCAGCAGCGGAGCAGCAGTAGCCTTAACGACAAACTTACAACAAAGAATGACGAATATGCACAACATCCTAATGGCAACGAAGAAACTTACCTCTCCAGATCGGCCAATTTCCCCTCTGGTAGACGGCCGTCTTTTTTTGCTGCTATAGAGAATCCTCCCACGAAGGTTTCAGCACTGTCATTGAACCATGAAAAGTACGACGGCCTTCTATTCAAAGATTCACTGGAACCCCGTTTTAACCGAAGGTCTTCTACGCAGACGTCGAAGATCAGTACGAATAGCAAACCAGCATCTACGGGCATACAGCGAGCTTCATTAGACAGTCCGGAGCAGGAACAACCAAGACATGGAGGAAACAAATCGACAACGGTAAAAGCCCTTCATATAGATATATTGCTTTTATTTATCTCGGAAATGTTTGCATGTAGACATGGCATCATGGTGATCACAGAAGGTTGACACCCATTATCTCGCAATCACAGCAAGCGATGGGAAAAATAACATTTGAAAACAACGTCAAGAAAGATGATCATCTACCGAAGGCATCCGATATATTTAAGGGTTCACCCACCTACCCTAACCGTGACGACCGCTTCCGATCATCCAGACGTGGAACTGTGACGAGCACAGATGTGAAGTTTGCGGTGCACATCGCCCCAGACACCGGAAACACGACTGCCTGCGAGGATGATGATTCAGTAGTGGTGAGCTCCAGTACAGTTGAACCTGTTCCTATCAATAATAAAGGCCCGGGACGAATGGACAACCGGAAGCCACCAAATCATTCACCTCGACAAACCATTGTATCAGGGAGTTTACCATCAATACATAAGCATTCCGGCAATAGTGATTTAGTGCGCACAAGCTTCGGTGCTACAGGGCCAGGAAACCGATCATCCCCATCTCATAACTTGGCTGCCCGCAGTTCTACCAAACATATGCTGATCAATCCATGCAATCCTCACGACCATGCTACACTCTTCACATCGCATCTACGTCGATGGTTGCATGCGTTGCCCAAGGTTGAGCAGCGGGAGGTTCCAGTGGTGTACTGGAAATCATTGTCTACGCCTGCCTGTCTTCCTTTGACGACTGACTATTTCCCATCCAACGAGGAATTGAAGATGTTTTACAATCATTATATGTACACAGTTTCTGCTAGTGAGGATGCAAATCTTTATCAGGCTGGCGATCGCTCCCTCTCAGAACATAAGAAAACGGCCAATTTACTAACAGAAATGCTGAGTCAGCGGCTTGCACAAGGCTTCCAAATCATAGTGGATATCACCAACAGTGCTAATTACCAGAAACCAAAGGTTACCGACGTCTCTAGTGGTCTTGGTTTAGGCAGCAAGGATAGCACTCTCACAGGTAGTGGCAGTGCTGGTGGAATCGGCCTGCTGACCGGAACGGTTACAGCCACAACTACCCCAGTGCCAACTATTAATATGGCCGGAACAGGAGCTGTAGGCGGTGGTACAAAGACAATTGGCGGTTTGGGTAGCCTCCAAGACGAGATGGATAAACTCAAATGGAAGCACATGGTCTGGTGGCTATCAATGGGTCATCAAGTGCACCAGTTAACATTTGACTCATCTGGACAAAATGTGGAGGTGCGACGATACGTTCGGATTATCGACTTCGATACGCAGAAGATAGGATACAAGTGTGCGATCTGGCCTAAACACTTGCCAAGTTACCGTCCAAAGAACGTCCTGTTTAGTTATCCTAGCCTACTGTATGCCTGGAATTACTTGGATCATCTTGTTGCTGGCCATCAAGAGGAGCTAACAGATAATCTTCGTTTCTGGCGTTCACGGTTTATTCTTGTGCCGAGAGAGCACCTCCCATCGAACATACCCATGCCTGCTTCTCATGAGCACTTGGATGAAGAAGAAAAAAGACTAGCACTCTTCGACACTTGGCTTCAAAATATCCGCAAATCCAAATGGCTATCACCGCAAGAACACGATGAGATGCAAAATCGCCGGAAAAAGGAGCTGGTTACTTCCGATTTTGGCGTTAAGTTTACGACCATGGATCCATCCGGTTATCTTGTGAACGAAGTATCTAAGCTTGCGCATGGTGAGCGACTAGTCAGTCAACACAGTAGTAGTCTTCTATTGAGCATCGGTAATCTGGGCCCTATGGCGTTGTCGCGTGATAGTAAATCAAAGGATATCGCGCTTGCAATGCGAGATGTTAAAAATGGTGTGAAAATTCAGGATCGCCGATGGCATTTCAAGATCTTTCGGAATGCATTTATCGGCAATGAGTTTGTAGACTGGCTTATTAGCCAGTTTGATGATATCAACACGCGAGAAGAAGCTGTCGCGTTTGGCAACGCGCTGATGGCGCGAAAACCACCTCTCTTTGTTTCATCGACGGGCAGACATGGGTTTTTGGATGGTCACTATTTCTATAAGCTCCACGATGAATTTATACCTGGCCAGCACAAAGCTTGGTTTATGAACAATTCTGGCACTTCGCGCAAACAGAGTGCCAGTAGTACGGCTACTGGATCGCCTGGTGTCAATGGGAAGGATAAAGACGGTAGTATCAGTGGGAATGGCACGGCAACGGCAACCACAGCGTCATCTGGTATTTTGTCCGCTGCAGATACCCCGAGCGGCCGAGCGATAGAAACGGTTGAATTTCCTATGTCAAAGTCGATGATTATTGATGTCGATCCGTACAAAAAGAGCGACCGTCGGGAAACAGCCATTCTTCATTATGATACCCTTCACAATCCGAAGAATTCTTACCATTTCCAGGTCAATTGGCTTGGGTGCACGGCCCAACTGGTGCAGGAATTATTGCAGAACTGGAGTCGTCAAGCTGAGCGCTGCGGTCTGAAACTCGTCGAGGGATCAGTGGAGCAAGCGTATGAAGGTTCAGAAAATAATAATCCTTTCCAATGTCCTGTGCCGATTGAACTGGCCTTGGCGCCACCACCTGTAACCGATTTACGTATGAGGTACGACGTACCTGAACAGTTCTATGAGATCGCCTTGGTCCGCCATTTAGGATTTGTTCTCGATGTGGAGGCGGATTCCAACTTTGAGCGAGCCAGAGCTGAGGGGGTTGAGGTTACGTATTCCTACATCAAAGAACCATACAAGTACGATCAATATATCCATCGTTCGGGAGTAGCCTTTGTTCAGATCCGATCGGAAGGCAAAGGTTTCTTCTGGGTCAACAATCGATTATACACTAGCCATACGCCAGCCTTGGTGGCGCGGCGCCGCACGGCTGAATCCAGCACGTTGATGCACCCTGAATTTCTGCGGGCCAAATTTCAAGAATACTGTGGCAATCCAGTATGGTTGGCCGAGTTCTGGGAGACCACACGATCTCATTTACTGTATCCTGGAGGCGATGATCCCCGGCAAGAAGCGGTAGGATCCTGGGTATTAGAAAATACTCGATCGATCGAAGATTTAGTGGATACGGAAGATCATCCACAACAACAAACCCCTCTAGCGACACCTCTTCCTGCTGAAGACCCTTCATCCAATGAGAAACCAGCTGCTACAGCCACCACAACTAATCCTGTTACACCTCCGCCCTCTTCGTCCTCTTCTTCATCGTTACCAAATAACAATATTGGCACTACACCTCAGCACTTTATGCATGGAGCTAATAATGCGCCGTAGTATAGATTAAAAAAGGAAAATAAAAAAAGTTTAATGGATTTGCGAAATAAAAAGAAAAAAAAGTTCCCTATGGATATGAAGAAAAGAAGAAGAAGGAAGAAAGGGTATACAAAAAAAAAAGGGAATTGGAAGAAAAGGAGAAACGAAGTGAAAAAGGTTTGTCTATAACGTGAAAAAGAGAAGGAAGAAAAAAAGAAAGAAGCAAAAAGAAAAGAAATAAAAGTTAAATACCAAGGCCATTGGAGAGATGACCTAGAAAGAAAAAAAGGTTTGCTATGTAGAGAGAGAGAGAGAGAGGAAAATTGGTTGATTTGTTTGACACAATGGAAAAAGAAAATGCCGAAAAGAAAAAAAAAAAAAAGAAGAAAAGAAAAATGCAAACAAATAAAGTAAATAAAAGAGTCTTTGTTGGAGTGTGAGGGTTGTGCAAAAAGAAAGGAAATGGAGAGTGAAAGCGCTGCTCTTTTGCTTGGTGTTCTTGTGTTTTCGGGATTTTTTTTACACGCACTTTTACATGTTGCCCATGGAATACATATTTTCCAGAGCTTGTTTTTGCAGCACACTCTCCTGGAACCTAAGAAATAGAATGAGTAATTTAAGTCATGGATTGGCGATAGAGTCTATCTAGGATTTGAGTTATTAACATACTTGCGGAGTTGTTCATTTTCATGAACTAGACGTTGTAGTTCGGTCATGATGGTATATTGAGTATCCTTCAAATGTTGGATGTGCTGTACAGCTGTGATTCAAAAAGAAATAAGGGGGGAACAGACAGATAGGTGGGGAGAGTTTGAGAGAGAAAGAGAGCGAGAGAGAGAGAGAGAAAGAGAAAGGGAAGGGGGGTTGGTTAACTATACATGATAATACAAAAAGGGAAAAGACTTACTGCGATGTAACAAGGCCACTTTGCTCATCTTTTTGTTTAAGCAGGTCGGTAATTCATTGCGCAAATCTTCAAAGCCATCTTTAATTTGAGCTCGGCGTTTCTGCTCAGACTGGATATGAATCTGGCGCCGCATTTCGGCGGACGAGAGTCCTTTCCTAAAATAAAATCATCAGATTTTCCCAGAAGAGGAGAAGAAAAAGAGAGCCAGACAAGAAAGATAGGAGAGAGGGAGAGGAACAGAGAGAGAGAGAGAGAGAGAGAGAGAGAGAGAGAGAGAGAGAGAGAGAGAGGAAGATATGACTTACATGGACTCATCAACGGTTCCTTCACCATCTTCGGATTCCTCTGCGCATTGTTGTTCTTGTTCCTCTTTCTTATCCTCCTGCATAGTTCGTCGTTGTTTCTTACGGTTGGGCCCGGTCGATTGTTCATAAGATTCTTTGGAGTATTGTAAGAACTCAGGATAGAATGACTCGGGCAGGGACGAAGCCTTGGCAATGGTCTCTGTCAGATATTCGACAGAGGATGAGGACATGGTCGAGGCTGTTGTTGTAGAGGAGGATGAGGCCACGAGCATAGGTGGCTCGGGTGGCATTATGGTAGCTGGCTCACATGTTGTTCTGTCACTCGTACTTGTCTGTGGTGGTGGGGTGGATGAGGGCGACATGAAGCCATTGTTGGTTGTATTGGCTGTGGTTGACTGTGCAAAGGAGCGTGCCATGTTTGGGTCGTAAAAGTACCCACCAGCCGCTGCGGCCGAAGATGGTGATGCCTGATGATGAGGATGATGCATGGGAGACACGTAGAAAGGTGAACCTACATATACATATATATGGTTTGGTTATGTCTGTCCTGTTTTTTTTTTTCTGTTAGTTAGGACGTGGATTGTTTACCAGAATACATCATTGGTTGATCAGTCAGTTCCAATTTGGGTGTCGAGTTGGTTGTGAATGGAGTAGCAGAGGAAGAAGCAGACGAAGTATTCATATAATCTGAGGACAAAGGAAGTTTACTCATTCTCTCTTTTGAAAAGGGGGGAATGAATCAAAGGGTCGAAAAAGAAGAAGAGAATAAACCGATGAAAAGAGAAGGAAAAGAAGAGAAGCGAAGAAAAGGGGTAATGAAAAGAAAGGCGAAAAAAAAAGTTTAAAAAAAAGCGAAAAAAAACAAGGGGTTATGTGAGAGACAGAGAGAGAAAGAGTATAAGAGAGACAGACAGAAAGAGACAGAGAGAGAGAGATGTGGGTGTGTGGAAGTGGAGTTTATGTGTTGAAGGAGTGTAAAGTAAGGATTGACAAGAAAGGGAGATTCTTTTTCAAATCGTCGGATTACAAAGGGGTCATATAAAGGCTTCACCTAAAATAAAAAAAAAAAAAAAGACAGTATCGCTTTTTTATGAGCATGATATATGTTCTTAGATATCCAATCGATAAACCCGAATACTTTCCCACTTGGTATCGAATTTTAGTGCCCTCTCTCAATGTGTTACAGTCCCCGTCGTATCACATAATCTCATCTCAACTCACCTAACCTCCTACTGTAGAGACACATATAGATTCCCTCCCCCCTTATTATTTTACATAATACAAAACTTCACAAATACGAAACTTGGCTTCCTTATTCAAGCGACATCTCTCCCATCCTTTGCATACAGAGAATAAACCATTAGAACAGAAAAAAAGTGAAATAAAGAAGTGATAATCAATACCTATTATCAAGTCATGGTGAGAAAAAAAAAACAGACAACGCATGGCTCTTTCTTTCTTTCTCTTTCTCTCTTTCTCTCTCCCTCCCGGTTATTAGCTCCGTCTGTTCCACCCAACTTATAGAGCACGATGTTCCCAAGCGGAAAGAAAGACGGATATGGACAACAACTGGTGCTCTTTACTTTTTTCTATTTTTTCTTTTTTGGTTCCCGACAGACAATGGCCTTTGTTTGAATAGAATGCGTTTATGTGCGCTTGAGCCATGCCGCGGCCGGGCCATCTCTGATTTATGAATCTGGTCAGGGTAGTGCTACGCTCACGATCAATGTGGGGTTACGTTTTATTTATTGAATGCATTGTTTAGTAGGCAGGGTGCTACGTGCGTCGCACGAAACATATTGCTTGCTTCCACGTGGTGATTCAAACAACGGTCAATAAAAAGAGAGAGCTCTCTGGCCATCGCTTCGCCGCATTGCTGCATAACCAATCCTTATTCGTACTTATCCACGTAACTCTCTTTCTCCCTCTCTCTGACTCTGTCTCTTCTTTTTTTATACAATTTTTTTTTCTCTGCTAAACATTTTTGTCTTGTAAGAAAGTTATACTACAGAGTTTAAATCCTGCCATGCACCAATCATATACAAAAAGACAGTCGTAACTTTTCATTCCAGACGGATAATGAAAATAGTTTTACTCTAGCTTAATGATTGCTTCACTCTTACAGATGGCTGAAAAGCTGAACAAGATCATAATATGATTGTATTTGTTACTTCAATCTATCATGAACAGGGAAAAGTTTAGTCCGTCAAAATAGAGAATACAAAAGTTATTTTCAGATCGGCTCATCTTTTAGTTGCCGATTTCTCCTCATCTCCTACATGACTTTCGCGGTTGGTGTTACCTACAAGAAAGCATAAGTGCGCAACTTGCTGCAACATGCTCCGACCAACATTTTGACCACCAGCAATGTTGTCTTGTGCAACACAAGTGTTATTCGATCCGATCTCATCCTACTTAGGATAAATCTGATCTTCATCTCGGAAGATGAAAATTCGCTCTAAGAAAACAAAAGGAAAAGAAAATACATATCATGCTATTTCTAGGTGATATAGAAGAACATATCTCGCCCAAGTAACCTTGGTCCTTGCAGTGCTTGCAACCATTTTCTGGAACAGGCATAAAATGATGTCCATGGTCAGTAAAATGACAAGATGCCTTTTGACACAGTACTTTTACCGCAGCAGGGCTCCAACATGGTTGTAGAGGAAGGGTGTATCCCTGACCAAATGCCTGAAACCATACATATAACCCCAATACTTTTTGCCTACGAAGTGTCAAATCTCCAACGTTAGGAGCATTGGAGATAGAGGATACGCAGACTAAAAGGTACAGAAAGAAAATAGCAGTGATGGTGCACGATCCACTACTACTCTATGTTTTGCCAGACATATCTCGAATTCAGAAAAGTGATCGGCTTGCTTTAACGATCCCACATTGAAAATAAAGATTATGACACCGAATTATTCTCTCTAAGTAAGACGGTAATAGTTTTATTATAGAGCCAAACGCTTATTGGCGAAGATATAAGCATGTTATAGAAAGCAACGCATGTACACACAGTCAAGCACCGCACAAGACTTGGTTTCTCGAGGAGATGCAACCATATCAAGCTGATTACAGTCATTTGACGTTTCTACTCGAAAATCAGCTCTTTAGCAGACGTATTCCATAGCGAGCACAATATCCTTGCCTTCCTACAGTTAGTATGTCGATATTCAAGTGGTACAGTAGAATGCAAATGGCAGTAAGTGGATTTGCTAAGGTTACTGCGTGGGAGTAACAACTGTCGGCAAAAAAGAAAAAGCTTAGTGATTCGAACATCCGTACTTTTCACCAGCTGATCATGTGTCCCAATAAGATGCCAAACTGACCACTATTGGTTACGAAAATTAGGTTGTCTTTAATGCCACAAAAGAAAGAAAGCATTAAGCCCCGAAATGCAGACAACGAAACAGAGCAGCAGTTTACCCGATTTTCAGTATCCGTGGCAGACTTGAATATTTTGAAAACGGGATTTTTGTTCGCATAGCTAATTGACGGCAATTTTACCTCAATTCTGATAGCCTTGAAAATTAATACAGTGCAAAAAGAAAAAAAGGAAAACGCGCACGAGGTCGGAGAGGCTGGAATATCCATACCGATGCGGGCATGTTGCGTACAGCCATGCTTTATAATCGAGACAGTATGGGCCGTATAGAACAAGGATCCCATATTCCCATGCGAGGGAAGCATAGAATCAATCTACGAACGGGAGCATACATTGCGTTCCATAGCAGTTGGATAGTATGCGGTTACAGAATAGTACTGTGTTACACATTATGCCAACGTATGGTTGACCTGTCTTCTTAGGCGGGGTTGACGTCTTCAGACGGAAAATCGGTCTAGCTCCCTTTATTCATGAACTGTTCCTTAACAGAATGATTCGAGCTTTTTGGTAGCTAGCACATCAAATTCGGTTATTGGCGGCAACACGATTCGCGCAGTAATACTATTTTTTCCGCTTAAGGAAATCGCCAAACGTGAAAAGAACTGAGATATCAACCAAAGATCGACTCATCTGTTACTAAACTGCCCAACTATCAAAGAATCCTAAACTCGATGTTGCTAGATTATAACTCGTTGCATGTCATTGACACCCCAAGAAGCTAGCAAACTGCAAGTCGTTCCGTGTATTGGCTATAAATCAACATGGATATATCCACATAGCAAATAATCACAAGCTTCTCCAAGTTGTCGGCTGTGTTCTCCTATATGTATTTTTCCAACTTACTATTGACGCTTTTGGGATAGAGACGCGTGTTACTTTTGCAAACGGCTGCGTGCATAGGTATCCTCTGTGTGGACTCCTGAGTTGGTCGTACACATTGACAGATTGCTGTATTTGATCCCACAAAGTTTATATCTAAATGCAGTTGGTGGTGATAAGCAGGTATATACTTACTTGTATCGCACTACAATTATCTGATCCCTCCAAAGTTTCTGATGACCGATATGGATTTTGTCAACTTAACACTACAACAATGCAATACTCATCGATAAAATGCAATACACGATGACAAACAATTGTATTTGCACGTAAAAAAAAAGTCACGAAAGAGATGAAACTAATCGACTGATTTAAATCGGTGGACCATAAGCAGCAGGATATAGCACCAAGGTGTTGTCTATAGCATCGAGATACCTAACTACAATAGAATACCTATTGTTGCGTTAGCACAACTGGAAACGTTTAGTTAAAGGAAAATCTTCGATTGCGTGCTCTATGATAATAAAATAATTTTTATTTCATTGCTCGTTCTATTGGGGGGTTCTTTTTTCTTTTGTCTCTGTACGCTTCAATTAGGAAAATGGCAAAACGTTATTTTAAGGGAGGTTGTAAATGTTGGATGACACCTGGAAAAAGGTAGCGAAAACAGTTACAGATTTCGGACACTGCGTTGCATGTCAACTCCCTTGTTCCTGGTGCACGATCACAAAACGGGCATCTCGGTATCATTTTCTCCTCCATAATCCCCTTAATTTCGGTGACACATTATATCCGAAGGTTTCAACCTCTTCCAATGCAAGATGGAAACGTGGGTCTCTTTCTTGCGCTAGCTTTTTAAGAAGAATAGCATATGTTGTTTCAGGTGGAATGACACCGTAGCTCTTCATTTCCTCCAGATACGTAAATGCATTTTCGTAGTTCTTCTGTGTGCAAGCGAGCGCAATCATCCTGCTGTAGGTCTCCACATTGGGTGCCACTTCAGCTTTCTTCATCTCTTGAATAACAACATCGCCCATTCCCTGCATCGCTGTTTCGACGCACACTTCCAGAACAGCATTGTAGGTATCTACGTCAGGCTTGACGCCCAAATTTGCTGCTTCGCGATACGTTGCTACTGTACGATGAACGTCACCAGCTTGTGCGCATGCCTTCACTACCACATTGAAAGCTGTAATATCCACAGTCTTGCCTTCTCGTTTAAGTTCCTCAAGCAAAAAGTAGGCCTTGTCAATTGCCTTCATATTCTTAGACAGCTTCTCCTGGATGGGTAGAGTGGACCGCATGTCCAAGGCAATGCCAGACACGCGCATGATATCTAGTACGTTAAACGCGCTTTTCAGGTCGTTTTTAGAGAGGAAAGCTTCCATCAAGGGCGTAAAATAATGTTCTTTGTAAGGATATCCGCTCGTGCTCAATTTTCGAATGACGTCCGTGACCAATTTAGTATCACCCGCTTTTGCAGCTACACGCAAGACTTCCAGACATGCACCCTCATCAGGACGAATGTTATACTTCTCCACGGTGGCATTCCAACAGTACTCGGTCGCTTTATACTACCCCATAAAAATGTTTTCCGTTAGGTTCTATTCTATTACTTTTTCTTTGTTCCTAAAGCGTACCTGGTCATTCAGTGCCGATGCACGCATCACATCCATATAAATACTGGGTTGCGATTCCACAAGCAAACTAGCGTCTTCAGCTTCCTTTAAGAGTTTGTATGCAGTGGTAGCATCAGACAACTTAAGACAACATGCAATAACTGTGCCATACGATGCGATGTTGGGTCCCAGATCCTTTTCTTTCATCAATTCTAATGTTTCTATCGCTTGTTCCAATTGATCGTTATTACAGAGGCATCGTAAAATTTGCTGGTATGTCGACGCCGACGGTTCTACATTATTCTTCTCCATGGAATCGATAACTCTTCGCATCATTCGAAATTCACCTCGTTGAGCCACTGACTGGATTATCTGTTAAATAAACCAAGCTTATGCATGTAGCGTCCGTTTACCTCGGCAATGATGTTGTATGTGTCCAGGGACGGTTTAATGCCATCCTTTTCCATCTTGTCCATCGTCTTCAGCAAGGCATTGTAATCTCGGACCTTAGCATAGGCTGATATAACGCCGTTATACGTATTGATATCAAACTTAAGACCTTTGCTCTCGATTTCTTTGACGATATCCTTCACGTCGTCCAAAATACGTCTTGCGTTGCCGCCACGCTGACGAAGTTTTTGAGCTAGCCTTTGGTTAAAGATGGCCAAAGGGTTGATGGGATGGCTGAAAGTAATGAAGTTGGTTTTCTCGCTTCCAGTAGTAGGGGCAGCGGCCGAGGTGTAGTTGGAACGAGCAAGCACTATACAACAAGTTTAGAGGTCTTCATAAAGCAAGTCACTAACCATGGCTCCTTTCTTACCTGCTCCATGAGACTTAACAAGCTTGCGATGGACCACATTGGTCAGGGTAGAGCGCTGCAACCTAACAATTGGCACCCTTTGCATGTTGGAGGACTTTTTGCTATCCCGTAAAAAGTAACAACCAAGGGTGGCGGCTCCAAACTATTTTTTTTTTTTTCCTGACAGAGAAGCTCCGGGGCCAGAAAAGCAATTGCCCTTTCGGACAACCATAACAAAGTCACAAATACCCGCTCTTGGCCTGCTTTTTCTTTCATGTCACATCGGAACTCTGAGGCGCACCACAACCAGGTGTACCTACGCATTGTATGATGATTGCAGCTGTTCCTAAAGTCGAAACTGTTTATTTAATTCATGATTCAACTTTTAGCGCAGACATGTTCTTTTTGCCCTGAATCAGGATATATTTTGAAATAGCGTAACGTGTCGTTCAAAAAGTATTATGTACACAGTACCACATATTGACAACTCCTAATAAGCTTACTAAATCCCATCCATCAGCAGTAGCTCAAACTACATGTTATATCGGCAGCTAATGACATACTGTTTATTGAACAGTTTCTGTGCAAATCTGCGTCTATGGAAGGGCATGGATCGAAAGCTGAGTTTCAACAATTCCAGGGAACAAACATTTGCAGCTGACCTTGGTCTTTGACCTGGCGCTTGGGTTCTTCCATTTTGCACGTTTGTCTAGGTGGGAGATAAGTGGAAGAGAGTATCACTCTCTTAAGAAACAATGGCATCAAAAAAGACAGAGATCTCTTCACAATGCTCTGAGGTTTCTGATCCGCTTGTCTCATCTGATCCCAAACATGAAGCTGATACTGTGAAGGCAGCCGATGCTATCAAAACATGCAAACAGCCTTCTGAAGTATTGACAGAAAAATCATCCACATCAAGACCTAGAAGTTCTATTTCACCGGCTGAGAAACTTGCAAGGCTTCAAGAGCAAAAAGCGCGCTTGGCAAGAAAGCTAATCAAGTGGGAGAAAACATTTAGGGATACTCATAAACGTGATCGAACTATGGATGACCTCAAAAAGTTTCCAGAGATCGGTAAGGGACATTAGCCAATATTCGCACTTTACGTTTATCTGTGGTATTATAGAACAATTGTACAAAGACTACAAAGGACTTAAAGCCTATTTGGAGAGAAAAACAGGAAGGCAATCTTCAAGTTCCTTGAAACAGGCTAGTTCGCAGGCTGAGCCTGAACTGACACGTATACATGATAGCGAGCCTGTGTCTAGCTCTCAGCCGATCATGCATTCTTCTGACGATTTTAACAACACCAATACCGACGCCGCTTCCAACACTGCCACTGAACTTATCCATACACCATCACCTACGTCAGCGTCACCAGAGGATAATGCTACAGACGATAAGAAATCTATCGAGCCTACGAAAAGCGAAAAGAAGGCCTCGATTACTCAGCCTAAGCCCTCTTTAATTACCAAGTCCTTCTCATACCACGCCGGTGTAACCGAACAGGATGCGTTCTGGAATGACGTGCCAAAGGAAGAAAAGGTTACATCTTCTCAACCCATCACTATGTCAGAAGAAGAGGCTTTCTGGCTTGAACCGCGCAAAACGAGCCGAAAAAAGACTCCTCTATGGCCCATATCGAACCCTTTCTCTCGTACTGCGAAAAGACGAAACAGTGAAACCGACGTCGATCACGACATTCCTTCACGGTTACTCAAATCCAGAAAGAACCTTATTGAAAAGCAAGAGTCTGCCGAAGAGAAAATTGAGGTATCAAAAACAGATTTCTCCCTGTCTGATGACAAGGAAAATATCGACCCAAACACCAAACAATCATCATCACCAAAGTCATTTGAAGATCCATTTGCTGATTTCCCGCTTGGCAAAGATATCGTCGTCCTTCCCCACTATCGCGCACCTGTACGTTCTCCCATCGGAAATCAACCTTCTTCCGATGAACACAGCCCTCGTTTATCCTACCACTTTCTCAGAGCGACTGTTGTGCGTCCTTATTTCGTAAATCCAAAGGTACTTGCTCAAGCAAAGAAGGAATTGGAGGCTGGTACATACGGGCAAATTCGAAAGCCTGAGATCCAGGATGCCTTGGTGGATGACGACATCAAACAGTTCCGAAAGGATAATTATGTATCAGACGATCTCATCTGGGAACTTTAACAATAGCATGGATCATTATGTTAATACTATTGCTCGACAACACACCCAAGTATAAAACTATTCATTACATAGTAACGCATCTGTTCAATATCTGAAGTCTTGAAATGCGAATTCCAATTTTCGCATTAATATGCGGAAAAGCAACGAAAAAGTGAAATTTTAAGCAAAAGCATTAATTGTACAATAATCCAACTTGACTTCTTTCCAAAACGAAGGAAGCTATATTACGTTGTTTCCGTTTTAAAATGGTGCTACAGGCAAGGAAAGCACAGTAGCGTGTGAATTGCTGAGCTAGAGGTATCCAAACTGGATGAAGAAATTTGAGAGCATGAACACGGTTCGTTACAAGCTACCATCTCTTCCGTTTCCGCTTAGATACGAACCACTGTAGCTTAGATTGACGTAGAGTGTCAATTACCATTAATGGGCTTCCTTGCTGTCTTTGGTCAGTGCCTATGCTGATCAATGGAGTGTGGCGTGTGCAGCCGATGCTATTTTCAGCATTAAGGACGACACAGAAACCAATAACCCAAAAACTCCGCCATCGTCTCTGTTTTCTTTGGCCGACGTAAAGTGTCATTGTACTACTCCTGCGGCGACAAATGGACAATACCGTTTTACCCGTCAGTGTGAAACAGCGTATAGCAGCCATTTATCAGTCAGTGCATAACGAAGATAACGATTCTCAGTAAGAGCATACATAGTGTTTTATAATCATCGCCGTTTACCCAACTGCCTTTAGAAAAGGTTCGTCCGGAGATGCCCAGGAATTGAAAGGTGGGTAGCATGGTTCATTCACGCAATACAAACACAAGCCTGCAGTGGATTACTCCCTAGGTGGAAAGGCAGGAGTGCAGACGTTTCCACGCTTAGTGATAACATCGGCAGCTCGCGTTCCAGTTGCTAAACAAAAGACACTCCCTTCTGATTATGGTAAGGTTCGGATCCATGGGAAGGCCCGCAGAGTAGAGAGACCAGAGGAGAGATCGTCATCTTCTGCTGTCAGCAGCATGCATACGATACATAAACTGGATACAGTTTCGCGCACGCCTATGGTTCGTAATGGATATAATTCAAGAAACTATATTGGCTCGTTTGCCGTTCCCTCTTCTCGAGGCATATCTGATACTGCAAAATCGCAAACTGCCGCAGTAGATAGCATGTACAAACAAAGTTATGCTTATGCAAGGCGCCCATCTACTTGTTCTACAGCGACATTCGAGAGTTCCTCGGGAATGTCTACATCTGAAGACAACGCTATCTTGGAACTGCACGGACGATATCTTCGGTTGCAATTCTTGTCAAGGAAAACAAAAAAGGAGTCGGCTAAAAATACCCAGTCTACACAAGTATGTTGTTGGGAGAATTAAAAAAAAGGTGACATGTGTACCAAAGCCCAGAAACTGTACAGGGCCTGCTTTGGTTAGATCATCTAGAGACGAAACAGAAAGAGGAGAAGAAGGAAACATCACATGCTTACCAAGGCCAAGATTATCAGGTGGATTACAACACCAAATCTGATAGAAATCTTACCGATAGCAAACAGCCGGAAGGTGTTTCTAAAATCGAAAAAGAGTGGCAAACACTCTCTAATGAAGTGGACGATTTGGAAAAGTTCATTGAAAACAGCGATTATCCAGGGATATCACTTTGTAAGTATATGACATATGAATACACGGCCACAACTTTTCGACAGATAGGCGTATTAGTGCAATTAGCAGTTCTTTATGTGCTATGACTGGAAAGTTGGAAAAAAATCCAGAAGAAGTAAGTAAAGATGTCTAGGATATCAATCGTTTTTTAATTCCTGTTTAGTTTCGTTCATCCATTGACAAAAACATTCTAATCAGGTGCCAACAGCTGATGGAGGAGATGGTTACAGCCGAAATGGAACTACGGAATATGTTACTTATTTTAAACAGTGACGGCAATCAGACATGAGATGATACACGGAGTTGTTCTATCTATCTCATCCGTTTCGGGAACTATGGCGGGATGGCTGGAGCGAACAAAGTTCACCTGCGCCGAATGGAAGATCATTATCATTCTTGTTATTATTTATTTCCGAACGGGTAAAGGATAAAACAAAAATGGTGATCAAAGTGTAGTAAAAGAAAACAAAACAAACAATAGCGATTGTTGGCAATGCAAACTAAAGCAGTGCTTCTATGTATGAAAGAAAGAAAGAGTATCATGCCGTAGCACTTATTTTATGAATGTAATGTTCTATAGAAGCAATATCGGACTTGCGTTGTGAATGCTTTTTAAGAGGAAATATTTTCAACGCTTAAATCTATTGGATGCTATGAGTATGACCTGAGCAAGTTTCGTAATTGGCGTACTTTTACACTTTTTCCCTAAAATATCAGGCGCATTGTCCACTAATCAGAAAGTCAGTAAACTTTGGCATTTGTTGAAGAACGCCACGTTCAAGTGTCAACTCGAAAATCACTCAAGCGTAAGATCTTTGGAAAAAGACCTGCCTGTTGTGGCTCACATGGTTACGATTATCAGGTTTCCATGGGAATTTATCCGTCATGGACGCCTTCTCGTGAGTAAAGTTGAGATTTGTCGTCTTCAAACCAACTTTGTCGGAACGCTTTTACAAGCGGGCGTGATCCCATTGACATTGGTAACATCTGCAGTTTTTCAATGCAGATCAAATTCGATTCTAAGCGAAGGCAAAGTGTCTATCTTTGATCTGAAAATAGGAGGGTATGACCTGTGGTGATTGGGCTATGCGGTTAATATTCAAGGAACTGGTGTAAATGTAATTGATTATCAAATTTATGACTAAACTATGAATGTTTTGTTTTTGGGATCACAAAGTTTGGGGGATTTAAGTGTGTCAGGCAATACAGATATTTTGTTTGGTGCCACCATCAGCTGGCAAACAAGGATGAATTTCGCCAGGTGTATATATGATCGCTCGACGGATGCCCTGCCGATCGATGAATTATTTTTACACTTAAGGTTCGACTCCCGTCCAAAGCAGATCAAAAGTTGCACATTCGGAGAGAGAATTGGAACTGTGCCTTACCGTAGATTAAAGATTTGGTACAACCATGCTATGACGTGAGATAGATCATTTTTATTCTGACGATGCCCATGTACACAGTTGAGATGAAGTTTAAATGATACTGGTATTTATAACGATAGATAAATGGATAAGAAAAAAGGGGGGATATATGTAAAATAGATAAGGGAATGGAGGAAGATGTATAGACAACGAAGTTTTTTTTTTTTCTTCAGACGGCAGCACTGCTGCAGCCTTTGTCCACTCGAAGATGGCGATTGAGGGCGTCTTGACGGGCAAATGGTTTTTGACAATGAGGACATGCGTAAGGCTTGACACCCCAATGTAATTTCTCATGTCGGTTTCGGTCGTGTTGACGTGCAAAACGTCTACCGCAATGGGTGCAGGCATAGGGTCTTTCAGAGGTATGGGTTCGCATGTGGGAGGTAAGGTTATATTGGCGAGTGAACGATTTTCCGCATCCTGGATGTTGGCAATGGAAGACAGAGGGACTTGTGCGAGACGCGCGGCGTTCACTACTGTGGCGGCGAGGGGATTTTGGCGCCGAGTCGTACTTGGTGGGTTTGGGGGGTTCAGAAACCCGACGAGGCCTGCCTCGTGATTTTGGAGCTTCCAGGCCAGCTGGCTCATTGAATTGGGGTTCAGGTGAGGGCACGAAGACGGAAGCGATGTCTGTTGCAAGGTCTGGCGATGAGATGGGGGAGGCACCACCTAACGGTGTCCAGCTCAACCAGTCGGTGGTGTTATTCTGTGGTTGGAGAAGGGAGTCCAGGAGGAGGGACTGCTCCAGTTCGGCCCCGTGATGTGCAATGAATTGGTCGACATAGGACAGTTCAGGAGCTGTCCGCCTGATCGGAGTCGGTTCGGTAATGGAGATAAAAGGCTGGATATCCAAATTCAGGGGTGCTACCAGTGGCTGGAGCTGTGTCCGAGACACTGACAAGTCTACTGGATGGGCCATCGTGGGCTCTACCGCAAGACCAGCTAAGGGCGATACCAGCGCCATCGGTTCCAGTTCGAAAGGTTCTGATGGGATGACATGGGGATCTCCTGGGGTTGGATAGTTGACGGATGAAGCGGAAGATGCAGTGGAAAACTGATCCAGGACGGCGGGATCAACGATAGGCGGATAGGCCGTCAAGGGTAATTCATGATGATAATGATGATGAGTAGAAGGAGGATGAGGATAATGATTGTTTTGATGTTCTTGTGGATCCCATTCAGACCAATGGAAAGAAGAAGAAGTAGTAGTAGTAGAAGATTGGAATGGATGGTTTGGGTACTCCATGAAGGAAAAATAACGAAGAATCGATGAATTATAGAGGAGAAAGAAGCGAGAAACCCAGGACTTTGGACTCTTTTATGAAGGAAGCGTCAGGTATTTTTAGATGCATGTTTGAGTGACCTTTGGAAGTTACACTGGGATGTTGCCTTCCATGTGACGGTGTCGTACACAGTTTTTGGCTCCTTTTTGTTCTAGAGAAGTTAGAGTGTGTCAGCAGCGGAGACAGAACTCTCTGCCTTGTAAAAATACTAAAAATAAAGTCTTACTGTGAAATTAAGGTTGGCTTTCATCTTCTCTGCCTTTGAATCCCTCCACTCCCTCTTTTTGAGATCCATACACCGAGCCACATTAGAAGAAGGGCGCAATACCAATATTTTCTATACATGATGGGAAACAGGAACAACTCAAACATCGTGCAACATACAAACAAAGATTATCCTTTAGTTGCGCGCTCATCCCCAAAAAATCTAAAACTCTCCAAATAAACCATGCAGCACACAAACGATGATTTTCTGTCATTCCTTCCCTTTTCCCCTCTTATCCAATACAGGCAAAAGAAGCTTCAACTGCTAAAAAACTTTATATACAAACTATATCACTTCTCTTGTGGCTAAAACTGCTTGTGACAGTCAGACATTCTTCTTTTTTTTTTTCTTTTTCTTTTTGCCACACTGACCTTTAATTGTTGGCTTTAACTCGGGACCATCAATTAGGCCTCCCGTTATACGATGATGATGTGATTTACCTACTATTGCATCTTGTACACCTCACTTGTTAAAGTGTTACTTGATTTCTCATCGGACGCTTTGTGGCACCAAGGCTTTTGTAGAAACAAACTCAGCAGCAAAAAAAAAAAAAAAGGCGAGCTCAGCATTGACAAGCTGTCTTGTTAATTCTGCCCTTCTGCTACCGATATGCGTTTACACTATTGGGTGGTATTTAGGGCAGCAGAGTTTTTGACGTAAAGTTTGTAAGGCAGCGTAGCAAGTTATCTGAAAACCTTTAGCGGGTAAAGAAGAGTGCCTTTGTTATTCAGGCGCTTCTCATCAATAACACTTAGTTATGTGGGATATCTTTGGAGAGAAAAGAGAAGAAATTAAAATAATCGCCACCAATGAATCGGTACCTAACGTAAAGGGAAAAACTTTGTAGACTTATGAACACGAATATCTTCCCAAAAGAAGCATCGCATGGCCTGAGACTTCTACTGCATATTATTCTTCGTCTTGAGCATCTTCCACAGAAAGCTTGACGTTGTGCATGTCCAGACTAACTATTTTTTTTTAATTTCAGCTGAGGTCAAGCTGTTGCAGTAGTATACAATAACATTAAGAAAAGTGGTATGTTCCTTACGGCTAAATTGCCCATTTTGGAAAAAGGCAAGGACACGCAGTGAGTATGGATTTTTGGAAATAAAAAGTGGCAATATAGATTGTATATATTTGAAGGAGCTTATCGCTTATCTGTATCAAAGTCAAAGGCAGAAAAACATCTGGATCAAGCCAACCCATACTGACAGCCTTTAGACCTGGAATAGAATGCGAATCGAACCTCATCGCTCCTTACCTTACCAAGGATACGTCATTTGTGACTTTCTCTTGCTTAATTCGAACTGTCTGGTGCCCCCACTGCGTACGGGAGTCAAGTCAAAGAAATCCCGTTAATAAACGAAACGAAGCCATTCGTTCACGCTGAACTTTTATTTGCCAGCAGTCAATTCCGTTCAAGGTGTTGTGACCGGCGCACATACCCTTTTTCCCGCATTATAAGCAGAATAACATTATTCGAGAGAAAAGATGGCGCTCGTTGCTACGCTGAATAGTGAAGAAAACCTGACAAGGATATTTAACGATTTGAAGTCAAAGTGAGTTCCCTATTACTTTTAAATCACGGTGTAATAGGATATATCTCTCCGTTCCCAACACTCACTCTAAGTGCATAGACATGACGACCGAAGACAGAAAGCAGCGGACGAACTGCACGAAACGGCAAGCCCCGAACTGTTTCATCTCTTTGCTATGGCTAATGCTTGTCAAACTATTTGATAGGCAACATTGGCCTCACGAGAACTGTCCGATGAAAACCTGGTACGATTTACAAATAATATCAGCAGACGCATATTCGAAATGTCCCATGGAAACGATAACAACGAAAAGCTCGGTGCTATTTTAGCCGTCGGTAAGCAAACACATGCTTACTGAGACAAGTATCCAATTTCTAATCTCTTCTGGTGTATTAGAGCGATTAATTGATCTAGAACCTGAAGGCAATGCACTGCGATTCTACAATTACTTATGGCAGCTTTTACCCTATCATGACCCTCAGGTGATGATACCTGCGGCACGGGCATTGGGCAAGCTGGCCGTCAGTTCGTCAACATTAACAGCAGATCGGGTGGATGCGCAAGTTGAGCAGGCTCTGGAATGGTTACAGAATGACCGAAGTCGTCTAGGTGCAGTGCTCGTCTTACGCGAATTCGCCGTCATGGCTCCCACACTGATTTATGCCTACGTACCTCGTATCCTGGATCTCATATGGTCCGCTTTGCGCGATTCGAGAAATCTTATCCGAGAAAACGCAGCTGACTGTCTGAGTCAGTGTCTAGAAATTGTGCAACAACGTGAGACACCGACGAGAAAGACATGGTATGCCCGAATCTGGACGGAAGCTGATCGAGGAATGCGTATGGGCAGTGCAGAAGCGACACACGGAAGTTTGCTAGCAATGAAAGAATTGTTATTACACGCAGGAATGGTATTGGATCAGGACTTCACGGTAATTGTTAAAGGAGATTAACATTTTATTCTCTTGTCAAGTTTATGACGGACATGTACAAAGATGTATGTGAGATCACCCTCAGCTTAAAAGATTCGCGCGATGCTTTGATCAGGAAAACAGTCGTTGCCATTATTCCCACATTAGCGAGTTACGACCCACCTACGTTTGCTGAGCTTTATCTTCGCAAATCCATGACCCATCTATTAAACCTTTTGAGAAAAGACAGGGACAAGCGAGATGGTAGATAATTTTATTGATCTGTGCTGTCAAATCTGACATCCGTTTTATGTAGCACTTATCACCATTGGTCAGGTGGCGATTGAAGTGAAGAGCAACATGGGACCCTATTTGGATGCAACGTTAACATGTATTAAGGAGGCATTATCAGTGAAAGGGTGAACTTTGATGATGTAATTTTCATTGTAAATGCTTACTGTTCGCATAGACGACAACGGAAAGAAGTAGAAACACCAGTCTTCCTATGCATTAGCAAATTAGCAACAGCAGTGGGCCAAGCAATGACAAAATACGTGCATGATCTTCTCGATCTAATGTTCAGTTGCGAGCTGTCCGAACCGCTGGTGTCTGCGCTGGATAATATTTCTAGTCGGATCAAGCCGTTGTCACCAGTTATCCAAGGTAACAGTCCTATTAGATCTGATGAAATCCCAACTTCGTTTTAGACCGTCTTCTGAACGTTATCTCTATGATACTAAGTGGACAACCGTATAAACAACCTGGAGCACCTGCTAATCGTCATGTCATCCAGACGGTTGAACGTCCTTTCCGTGAAGGCGGAGTCGTCGATGCGAAAGACAGCGCGATCATTGTTCTCGCCTTAGAAACACTTGGATCTTTTGATTTCTCTAACCATGTCCTCAATGAATTTGTGCGCAGCTGTATCGTAAATTACCTAGATGACGACTCGCCCGAGATCCGAAAGGCGGCCGCAGTAACATGTTGTCAGCTGTTTGTTCGAGATCCCATCTGTAACCAGACCAGCGCGCATGCGATCAAGGTGGTTGGTGAAGTTTTAGAGAAACTGCTTACTGTTGGTATTGCAGATCCTGACCCGGTCATACGAAAAACTGTATTATCCTCTTTGGATGTGAGATTTGATCGACATCTTGCGCAGGCTGATAACGTGCGTTCATTATTTATTGCGCTAAATGACGAAGTGTTTGATATCCGAATGATCGCCATTACGATTATTGGTCGCTTGACAACATATAACCCGGCTTATGTCATGCCATCGCTGAGAAAGACGTTGATCCAGCTTCTTACAGAACTAGAATATTCAGTAGTCAGTCGCCAAAAGGAAGATTCGGCTCGATTAGTATCTCTTTTGGTGGGATCAGCACAGCGACTTACGAAACCCTACATTGAACCCGTTCTAAAGGTTCTGTTGCCAAGAGCTCGCGATTCTTCCCCAGGCGTTGTTTCGGCTGTACTTGGCGCGCTGGGTGAATTAGCAACGGTTAGCGGCGAAGATATGATCCCACATCTGGATGAATTGATGCCGTTGATCATGGAAACGTTGCAAGACCAGAGTTCGAGCGCTAAACGTGATGCAGCACTAAGAACCTTAGGCCAGTTAGCTAGTAACACTGGCTTCGTCATCGAGCCCTACATCAAATATCCTGCTTTATTCAATATTCTGATTAGTATTTTGAAGACGGAACAGGATGTGACCATTCGGCGTGAGACCGTGAAGCTGATGGGTATCTTGGGTGCATTAGATCCTTACAGGCACAAGGTAAGTTACAATACACGTTCATAATTCAAAGCTCATCCTCCTTTTTCCTCCGCATCTTTCTTATAGATGAATGCTATTGGTAATCCGAGTGAAGCATTAGCTGATCCGAAGCTCGCTAGCAACGATGTCACATTACTTATGATGGGAATTGGTCCATCGTCTGAAGACTACTATCCACAAGTAGTGATGCATTCTCTGATGAAGATTCTCAGAGATCCATCGCTGAGTCAACATCATTACTATGTAATTGAAGCTATCATGATTATCTTTAAGACATTGGGTCTTAAAGTTGTCCAGTTCCTGCCGTTGGTTATTCCAGGCTTCTTATCACTGATGCGCCCTTGTACTACAGGTGTCCTGGAGTTTTATTTCCATAAGCTCAGTGACCTGGTCTCCATCGTGAAGCAGCACATTCGTAATTATCTGAAGGATATCTTTGATTTAATCGACGATCACTGGACCTCTCTGCCGTCTATCCAGATCACCATCATCTCCCTAATCGAAAACATCGCCAAAGCCTTGGATGGAGAATTGAAAGTCTATCTCCCGAGGTTACTTCCGCACATGCTCCAGATCTTTGACAGCGATACGTCCGATCGCCGCCCGACGAACAGAGTACTTGTTGCATTCGTTGTATTTGGGTCTAATATCGAAGAATATATGCATCTGGTGATTCCTGCAGTTGTCAAATTCTTCGAAAAACCGGATGCACCAGTGTCCGTTCGCCGACAAGCTATCACAACCATTACGGATCTATGCAAAAAGGTCAACATGTTCGATTACGCGTCACGAATTATCCATCCATTAGCACGAGTTTTGCCCGTTCTGCCTATTGAAGCCAGGAATGCTGCGATGGATCTTCTTTGCGCACTGATCTTTCAGCTGGGCACAGACTATGCAAAGTTCATTCCTGTCATTAACAAGGTAACGTTGACTTCATCTCTATGGCAGGTATTGACAGAAGTGCATAGGTTTTAACAAGGCATAAAATTACCCACGCCAATTACGAGCTTCTTGTCGGCAAGTTGCTTAAAGGAGAAAACCTGCCCCAAGAGCTAGGAAGGGCATTGGACAATAGGTTTGCTACTGGTAGTATTTGACCTTAGACTGATATACAGATACAGAGACTCTAGAGGGGATGAAGCACCATCCGCTGACTTGAGCGCAACTAAAAAGCAACCTGTGAATCAGCAACTTCTAAAGAAAGCCTGGGAAGTTTCTCATCGGTCGACGAAGGAGGATTGGATGGAATGGATACGCAGACTTAGTCTGGAACTACTTAAACAATCACCTTCACATGCGCTTCGAGCATGTGTCACATTGGCAAGTCGCTATTCCCCGCTCGCTGGCGAGTTATTCAACGCTGCCTTTGTGTCCTGTTGGAATGAACTGTTTGACCAATATCAAGATGAATTGGTGCGGTCACTAAAAGTTGCACTTAAGGCGCCCAATATCCCTCCCGAGATCATACAAATACTTCTGCACCTTGCCGAGTTCATGGAACACGACAGCAAAGTCCTCCCGATTCATATTCGAAACTTGGCAAATTACGCACAAAACTGCCACGCTTATGCAAAGGCTCTTCACTACAAAGAAGCCGAGTTTCACCTCGAACAGTCGTTTGAGACTGTTGAAATGCTCATGTCTCTCAATAATCTGCTACAGCAACCGGATGCTGCTGTTGGTATCCTGACATTTGCACAAGATTCTCTGGGTTTGGAGCGCAGGGTTTCATGGTACGAGAAGCTTCATAGATATCAGGATGCATTAGACGCCTATGAAGAACAGCAAAAGGAGCATCCTAATTCCTTGGATATTACATTGGGTCGTATGCGATGTTTACACGCACTTGGAGAATGGGATCAATTGTCGGCATTGGCCCAAGAAAAATGGATACATGCATCACCTAAGGATCGTAAAGACATGGCTCAGTATGCTGCAGCTGCAGCTTGGGGTTTGGGTCAATGGGAACAAATGGAGGAATACATTGCGTTGCTGAAACCAGAAAGTCCGGATCGCACATTCTTCCGTGCTCTTTTAGCAATGCATCGCAACCGTTATGCAGAGGCGGAGAAATTCATTAGCAAGACACGAGATCTGTTGAATACCGAGTTAACTGCTTTATTGGGTGAAAGTTACAACCGTGCATACATGACAGTTGTGAGAGTACAAATGCTAGCAGAATTAGAGGAGATGATAATTTATAAGCAATCTACGAACGATGTTGAACGACAGAATGCCATTCGTCGAACGTGGATGAAGCGATTAGAGGGCTGTGAACGTAATGTCGAAGTATGGCAACGCATTTTACGTGTGCGAGCTATGGTAATATCTCCACAAGATGATATGGAAATGTGGATCAAGTTTGCCAATCTATGCCGAAAGAGCGGTCGTTTCTCGTTGTCAGAATCCACTTTGCGCAACCTGATGGATGTGGATGGAACGGCTGGCAATCCTCATCCAAAGATTGTCTATGCTCATTTGAAACACATGTGGGATTCAGCATCGCAAGCTACTGGTGATCGAGCGCATGCGATTAGAACGAGAGCCTTGAATATTCTTCGTGACTTCACCGCACAAAAGATGCAGGATCTTGGTCTGAATCCAGATGAAATGGCAGTCAGCATGCCCATTGACCCTGCCCGGATCGCCGACGACGTTGCTGAATACACTCGTTTACTTAGTCGATGCTACTTGCGTCAGGGTGAATGGCATCGTGGGCTATCAGAAGAACTTACTGAAGAGACGATTCCTGATATCTTGCGTTCCTTCTTACTGGCCACACGATTTGATCAGAACTGGTACAAAGCATGGCATGCTTGGGCTTTAGCAAACTTTGATATCATTGATCATCATGAAAGACTTCATCCGGACCAGTTACCGCCCGAAATGTTTGGCCATCACATTGTCCCAGCTATCCAAGGATTTTTCCGTTCCATTGCTCTGTCCAAAGAAAACTCTCTGCAAGATACCCTACGTTTACTCACTTTGTGGTTCAAGTATGCCTATCATGGGGAAGTCAGCGCTGCTATCAGTGAAGGCTTTGGAACTATCAGCATTGATGTGTGGTTGCAAGTCATCCCGCAGCTGATCGCACGTATCCATGCACCTAATCCTAGCGTCCGAAATCTGATCCATCAGCTGCTAGCAGATATTGGCCGGGAGCATCCTCAAGCTTTGGTGTACTCCTTGACAGTTGCCTCCAAATCGCAGAGTTCGTCACGAAGGACTGCTACTTTCGCCATTATGGACCAAATGCGTATCCACAGTGCAACATTAGTGGATCAGGTATGATAGCCGATTGGATTATGTACTCATATGCTTAACTAATGCATATCTATAGGCTTTGATGGTAAGTCAGGAACTGATTCGTGTTGCTATTCTTTGGCATGAAATGTGGCACGAAGGCCTGGAAGAGGCGTCCCGTATGTTCTTTGGTGACCGCAACGTCGACGGCATGTTTGCGATTTTGGAACCCTTGCATCAAATGCTTGATAGAGGCCCAGAAACCATGAGAGAAGAATCATTTGTTCAGGCGTTTGGCCGTGATTTGCAAGAAGCACAGGAGTGGTGTCGCCGTTACCAAGAGAACAGGGATCTTAACAATTTGAACCAGGCATGGGAGCTTTACGGACAAGTGTTTAGACGTATCACTCGGCAGTTGCCACAGTTGACAAGTCTCGAACTTCAGTACATCTCACCACGGTTACTTGACGCACGCAATCTTGAGTTATGTGTTCCCGGTTACTATCGCAGTGGAGAGCCCATCGTTCGAATCTCCCGGTTTAATCCTAGTCTATCTGTGATTGCTTCGAAACAACGTCCGAGAAAGCTGACTATGGTCGGCAGCGACGGCAAGGACTATATGTATTTACTTAAGGGTCATGAAGATCTTCGACAGGATGAGCGAGTCATGCAACTTTTTGGTCTCGTCAACACCTTGCTTAAGAATGATGCGGAAACGTTCAAGCGTCATCTCAGCATTGAACGATACCATGTTGTGCCTTTGTCACCCAATTCTGGTCTTATTGGCTGGCTTCCTGACACAGACACACTACACACGCTTATCCGCGATTATCGTGACAGTTGCAAGATCATGCTTAATCTCGAGCATCGTCTGATGCTTCAGGTAAGAGTTCATTGAAGGATTCCATGGTTGAGATAACTCACGCTGTGTCATTAGATGGCACCTGATTATGATAATTTGACGGTTATGCAAAAGGTAGAAGTGTTCCAATTTGCATTTGGAAAAACTACTGGTCAAGATCTCTACCGTGTGCTTTGGTTAAAGAGTCGAAACTCTGAGGCATGGCTCGATCGTCGAACAAATTATACTCGATCTTTGGCGGTAATGTCTATGGTTGGCTATATCCTCGGTCTTGGCGATCGACATCCTTCCAATTTGATGTTACACCGGGTAACAGGAAAAGTGATTCATATTGATTTTGGTGATTGTTTCGAAGTAAGCAAAAGTTATATGTAACGCGATCTTTCAACTTAATTCCCAAACATTAGGTGGCAATGCATCGTGAAAAATTCCCTGAAAAGATTCCTTTCCGTCTTACACGAATGCTTGTGAAGGCGATGGAGGTCAGTGGTATTGAAGGCAATTTCCGTACTACTTGTGAACACGTCATGCGTGTGCTACGAGACAACAAAGAGAGTTTGATGGCTGTATTGGAAGCATTCGTGTACGATCCGTTGATCAATTGGAGACTGCTTAACAACCCCAACCCCAACCCCAGTCCAGGACAAAATAGAGGTATATTGTTAGATATATGAAACGCAGAAGCATAACTGAGATTGATAGATGAACGTGTCCGCGGTATCGAACGGATAATCCATGAAGACATGCCGGAGGAAAGTCATCGCAACTTCTCTGTTAGCAGAAGAGTGAATCGTGTTGAAGCTGAGACCGTGGAAAACGGTAATATATTGAGGTTGGATTATAATGCGATAGACTCATGTCAACCATAGAAAATGCTCAAGGACCTGAAGTCCTTAATACTCGTGCGGTGGCTGTAGTCAACCGCGTATCGAACAAACTAACAGGTCGCGATTTTAACCCTCGTGTAACATTAGACGTACCCACCCAAGTAGAAAAATTAATTGACCAAGCAATGTCTCTCGAGAACCTATGTCAATGTTACATTGGATGGTAATTGTGTTTGTTCATTTGTGCAAGCAGTCAATCTCACAGGCTATTCGTTGTTAGGTGCGCATTTTGGTAGAATTTCCCGCAAGTTTATCCAGCCAAGGCTGGATATGAAAATAAACCGTATCAAGCAACTCTTACTTATTAACCAGTCTACAAATTTGAACAACCGTATTAAAACATCTATAAACAGCGACAAACTTGTTTGAAGCAGTGATATTCACATCCTAAATGAGAAGCTTTGTCCATTTTAGCGCTGCAATATATACTGGAATTTAATCATCGAGCGATGACCATCATGGAAGTTTTAAAAGAGAAAGCTGTGTCTCCCGAGTCTAAAAGTGCTGCCTGTGATGCTATAACGATACTCCAAGAGCTTAATTTTGTCCAACCTCCTCATAACTCTACGCAATTCTTCGATGCTACAAACGCATATTCGGCAAAGTTCAAGCTTGCACTACTACTCGACGTAAAATTAGTATCAGAAGCTGCAAACGGTTTACATGGCACATAATTTCTTCATAGAAGTCCACATGTTAAAAAAAAAAAAAGAAGTCATTAGAGAAACTGGGCAAACATGGTGATGGTTCTTCAATGCTGGGACCCTAACTATCTATCTTTTACGCAAAGAAAGAAAAAGGAGGCCAGTAATGATAATATCCGATCATACGATCATCTGTTTACACCTCTGAAAAATGCGTAACATTGTACAAAAACGAGGTCATACAATTTAGAGAGATGATACCGAAAATAACTTGAAGGCAATTAAGCCTACTTTTCGATAATGATCTTTTAAAGGTTTGGTTTAACTTACAGCTTGTAGCAAAATATTATGCTTGATCGTAGTTCTAGTGCTAACAGACAATGCATGACGTCCCAGTGGTAAATATTGCGAATTCTATTATCTTGTCAGTCTTGTTTACTATGTTACACACCACGCCATTAGCAGAGATTAACTTTATAAAGTGTGTGTTCGTTTCTAAAACGTAAATTACCCAGCTTATTGGATACGTGGGAAATCAATACATCTCGGGCTCGCTGGACAGTCAATCTGGACCGGGGTAGATTTAAGGGGACGTCGTTAACTTATGTATAGCTAATGTCGCACACTATCTTGACCTTGGTTACTGAGACCAAAAAGAATAGGACAGGAAAAGAAAAGTTGGCTAGCCTAATTTATCCATTATGTCATATTGAAAGGAGCAATTGGCAACAAAAGCTTAATTATTGACGTGCTTCAAATGGCTTTTCAGGGATGATTGACATATTCTTATCAGAGCTTCTTGTTTTTCTGATAACGCTCATCTGCTCTCTTTTTGAACCTACACGACCCTTCACGCTGTGGTTGTGGCAAATCTTATATATACTCAACTATTGCCGTTTTGGGAATAAGCTTTGCTTTTGCTGTGGAGACATTGGTAAGGTTTCTCCTCGTGGGAAGCTCAATCTGAGCATGGGCCTCCTTTGTGAAACGCGCAATTAGGAAAACTAAAAAATTCTTATTTTCAACTGTGGGCGACGTCATTATACTGATTGTGGTACAAACTTTGATGCGAGCACACGTCAAGTGCACACGACGATCAAACAAACAAAAATTGCTTTATTTAATTTCAATTTAGGGCAAGACGTTCTGCTGGAATTGTCCCTGGACATTTCCAGGAGGGTTGTAAGAGCAGGTGTAGAGAGGGCCGAGGTTAGGGCAGTTGGTCACACCACAACCGATTTCTGTGGTGCCCTTCCAAACGACCTGGGTGAAGTGACCAGTTTGTCCGCTGAATCCAGGGTTGTTGTAGTTGTACTGCTTGTATTCGTCGTACCAGGCAGTGATCGACGCGTTCCAGCTGGGATAACCGTAAGCAAGGTTCTCACCATAGTCTCCGTGGCTGTGCTCGAAACGGCAGCCATTGGACCAGTTTTGAGCGTAACTGGCCAAGGTGCTGCTCCACTTGAGAGGAGGGGCAGAGTGTTGAGCGCGCATTTGGTTGTGGATCTGCACGATGGCTTGGCTATCCGTCGTGGCAGAACCCTTTTGGGAACCGGTGTTCTGACCGCCGTTGTTATGGCCGCCACCGTTGTTCTGGCCACCATTGTTATAGCCGCCACCGTTATTATAGCCGCCGTTGTTATAGCCGCCGTTGTCATAGCCACCGTCATAGTAGCCGCCATCATAGTAGCCTCCGTCATAGTAACCGCCGTCGTAGTAGCCGTTGCTGTGGCCACGATTCTTCTGGTTAGGCTTCTTCTGGTTGGGTTTCTTCTTCTGGTTAGGCTTCTTCTGGTTAGGCTTCTTCTGGTTACGGTGGGTTTGACCGCGGTTTCCTTGGTTACCGTAATGGTTTCCGTGGTTACCGTTGTTTCCACGATGGGGTTGACCACGGTGAGTTTGGACCTGATTGCCCTCTCCGTAGTAGTAGTAGTATTCGTAAGGACTAGCCTCGACTAATTGAGTAGCGATCGCCAGGACCGCGATGGCAGGAGCAGCAAGGAAAGTGTAGGAGACCATTATTTGGCAGATAAGATGAGAAGGAAAGAAAGAGAGAAGATGAGATGTGTTATTTGGATGATGATGTTCTTTGCTTCTTGTTTTTGGATGCTTTTATATGTTGCGTGATGGCTAAAGCACCTCCGCTAATTTCGTCTGTACGACCATAGATGATAAAGGATCGGTAGCACGAAATGTAGGATGCCCATGTTGCAATAACAAACTCAGAGATGGTCCCTTTTTTCTAATCGGAAACCTCAAACATGCTGTAGATCCAAACCATCAATTCATTCTTCTGCAACCCCAGATAAGCTCAGTTGCATATCCAACTACGGTCATCTCTACCTGCACCTAATCATTTGGCTATTGATCGTTATTTTTACAGCTTCCGGCTTACAAATCAATGGAGGATAGATGAAAGAAATTAAAGTACATGGGATCAATGGAACCCGACATCTCCCAAAAGGCTCAATGGCCGCGACTCGTTGCGAAATAATTTTGTGTTCCATCACGTCTGTAGCTCCCTTTCAAAAAAATTTCTCATAATGATTGACTCCATTTTGTTCTCATGACGCGCAATATTTTCAATACTTATTGTGTAACGGTGCACTCGATCACTATAGGGACTATGCCATGTGCGATCATTAATCCATCAATGAGGGTAAAAGTCTGGTAACCGCATTTAGAAAGCGATTCTCGATAGGTGTCATTCTGTTTGTACCATTCCGCATTTTCCAATGTCTGCTGTATATGTTGTCAGTCGGTTGAACAAACGTCAATATTGTGGTACTACTCGACAACGAGATCTGAAATCAAAATAACAAGTCTAAGCGATCGTCCATGTGTTTAAGGTAGAAAAATCTGAGGTTCCACAGTAAGCCTTCGCCGCTTTTTACCTGAACACTCCGGCGCCAGGGAACGCTCAGTTAATCATCTCATAATGTCTACCACGTGCCATATATTCTGTATACGATTGATACTTTGGCGTATAGTAATACCGAAGATCAGAACACAGTTGACGGATTCATTCCGCCATCCGTAACATTTCTATCAATATTACATGTTACCAAGTATCACATTCAATAGGTAATGAAAAATAATGTCTTCCGTGAAAGCCAGTGACGATAAAGTTAGTGATCTTAACTTTATTGCTTATCGTCGTGCACATATGCAGAGATTCCGGGGCAGGAATGCAAACGTCTGAGTTTCGATCAGGTAGAGACATCCCCAGGGAGCCTAATCACGACTGTCGTCCGAGTAAACTCAAAGCCTCCTCTTACTATGTAAATCAAAGTTTTGCATTTCAGGGGATACCAAAGCACTGGTAATATTTCATGCTTCACATAGTTTAGATTGTATTGTGGATAGTAATAGCTATTCAATGGAGCAGGCGGCGATACAGCGAAATTATGCAATTTCCAATGAATCTTGAGTATCCCAGGTTTGCGAACTAATAGCCCATAACAAGAGTCATCGCTCTTTGAATACAATTGATTGCCGTTGAATTAAAGGAATTGTTGCTGCGATTAAGTTGGCTGTTCGCGTAACATCTCCAAGGTTCCGGACTGACGGGCAGTCACCTAGCAGTGATGCGGTTACGCATCAATTAATCATTGACTTGCATGACATTATTTTCTATGCCAGAAAACTTCTATGACTATATTTGTATATTATATGTACCAAATAGTGCCTTATGTGTTGTGTTCCGCTAACACATCTAAAGCTATAGAAACTGGTACTTATTGCTACAGAAGCTATGTTTGGGATCATCAACTACAACTTTTGCAATACTTCTGTGATCATCCCTCGATCGGCTGTTCTCAGTATGCAATGCAAATGAGGTTATTGAACCTAAAAGGAAGATCGGACATGGCAAGTCTCTGAGTTTCTACCGCCAGAAAAAGGTTTGTTATCCAGGTAGTCGCTGCAGAACTCCCAGACAAGCTGAACAGTTGGTATCCAATACGGACATAAGGTTACCAGAATACAGTTACTTAGATTCTCTGGGAAATTTTGTATTTATGTACCTGTAATAAAAAGTTTATATCCTCCGCATAGATAAGCTTTCGCCATACCATATATGTTTCTTGCAGGTTGAGGTTTCGATCTGCGACATCACAGTGGAAGGATTCTTTTTTTTTTGGTTAAAAAAACGTACAGTGGGTAAGACATTCTGAATACATTACAAACCACCCATTTACCAACTTGCGATTGAAATATGTCCAGGAGTGATTATTGTACGGGAAGGATGCCGGTCTTACCGAATCACTAAGAATAAAGTCTGGTTAGTACTAAATATACCGGGTACCATACTTAGTATTGCAAACAAACCTCTAAATAGAATTTATTTGGAAGGATACAAATTCTTCAAGTGGAACAAAATCATAAATTGGGCATATTTGTAGGAGGCGTAGAGAGCGTCTTGCTATAAAGTCATATATCGGTTTCATAGTTATTCGAAAAGTTTACCTTCTAGGTAGTTTTACGACCCGAAAGCTTTAAAAACATAGCTTCCATCTCGGTGTCTTTCTCAACACCCATACCTTTGGCATAACATTCCGCCAATCCAGCTAGGGCCGGGAGAAAGCCAGACTCTGTAAGACTCGCTAATATTTGATATCCGAGCGCTAGATTCTTTGTATGTCCACCTAAGCCATACAGATGGTATGCTGCCACCATAAATTTTGCCGAAGGATCTGACACTGCCGCTGCTCCAAAAGAACTGTACGCTTGTTCTTGGAACTTCTCAGCTTCCAAAGGATCCTTGGTTTTGCTCGCCAAAAGATGCTTCAATTTTCCGATTCTCAGCTCGGCATGAGGGCCGTCGTATTTTTGTCTGACATACTCGTACCAGCGCAATGCTTTTTCGTAGTCGATCCCAAGATCCTCATGATATCCTTGCTCGAGATAGGAGCCCGCTATGAGCGCCGCCTTTGAATCACCAAATATGCCTCCGATAGCATAATACATGAACGCTTTCTTTCGGTCTTTTGAAATATTGTAGTTACCGAGCTTTTGAGGTAGTGAAAGCCCTGCGTGGTATATATCTCCCAATTGACGGCATGTCTCAATAACTGGCAGGTATACCGCTCGCTTGAATAAATCCACAGCTTCAGTATATTTGCCCGTAGTCCACCATAATTTGCCTAGTTCAAAATGCGCTTGATGGTGTCCTTGGTTTACGGCCCTTTCCAGATAGTACACTGCACCTTGCCTGTCTACCATTTGGCCCCGAAGACCATAAAGCAATGAGTGACCGACAAGATACTGATAGTTTGGATCGTTGTTTTCAGCTTTTTTCTTGAAAGTGTCGAAATCCTTCTCCTCTTTGGATTTTCCAGTATCGAAATTTTCCAGCTTCCACAAAATCTCACATTCGTTGACGGTTCGAACATACCATGCAGTTGTGTCAGAGATAGGCTCCGAGGCGTATTTCTGCAGACGGAGAGAGAAGCGACCTGTGCGACCATCTAAATATAGCTTCTTGTTTCCATCGACAGTTATCAAGCTTTCGAATAAGATTGCAGCATTGTTTTGGACATGATTATGGTTGTTCAATATATTCATCAAATCCTCAGGCATTGAGTGTTGACCTATTAAACGGCGTATAAGTTATAAGCTGCGTTCAACGAGCATTATTACTTACTTGCAACCTCAATATTGTCATGGTATTCTGACTCACTTTCGTCGCTCGCAGAAAAATCTGCAAAGGCTGAACAGGGAACAATTTTCCTAAGCATTTCATAAATATGTTTTATACAAAACAGGTAGATTTCCTTTTATACCATTGGAAGTCAACGTCTTTGCCCTTGTTCGAAGTATCTTTGTCAAATGGCGAATTTCCTTTAGGAAAAGGCTTTGACCCATCAAATACTCGGAGTGCACTTGCTTGAATTAAGCCCATTCCAGGAGTAACTGAACCATCATCTTGTTGTATATATTTCAACCGAACCACATCACCGTACCGCACGAACTTCGAAGGTTCTTCCCCTTCGCGACACACTTGATCCGGGATTAGCTTGATGATCATGGCCGGTATGAGATCCTCGTCATAGTCGGTTTCTAGAATATCAAATCAGCTTAATCGTTGGAATATCCCTGTTACCTTTGGGCATCTCCAGAGGGTGACTATGCTGAGATTCCTCCTCATCAAATTGCCACTGGCCGTTGTCGTTCTTAAAAAGATACATGCACCATTGGCAAGGCTCCTTTTCCTTTGAACTGACCGATGGGTAACGCTGCCGCTTATTTTGTGCTAAGCTGTTAAACGAGCAGTAGATGCGGATCACCTTGTCGGGAACTTAGATGCGTGAATATCACTAATTAACATTACATACCTTACTCGTAACCTTGTCATCAAGAACAGGAAATCCATGTTCAGAACATGCACGCCGACAATACTCAATTGCGCTGCTACTATCGGAAAAGCATTTCTTCAGTAAGTCTTGCGATAGTTCCCTCATCTATGATAGCTTTAGTATCATTCCCACAATAAACTACACCTACCAATACAGCTATTTTCCTGGAAGAATTCCGTTGCCGAGCTCTTAGAAATTGCCCGCATACTTTTGTTTCCAGTGTGTAATTGTACGCTACATAATCGTCGTCTAAGATGATATCTTCGTAGATTTGTTGGACTTGACGCCGTTGATCCTTATCCAACAACTCGTAAAGCGGTTTTAAACCCTTGTGTTGTATAGCAACTTGGTTAGATTGTATACTTTCTATCCAATTGTCGATATCGTGCCAAAGCAACAAGTGCCCATCACCACCTGAAATTAGGAAGCGTTTTCAGTGAGATTCACCATTATGATACTAATTCAACATACCAATAGTCTCCCACAGTTCACCTTCCTCGAGCGACGCTTTAAGAGAAGCAATTATGCTATCACCTTCTTTACCAGCTTTGTTGTTTTCGCCAATCTCGGTTATAAGCGGACCATCATCTATGACAACACCAAAGGTTCGTCAAATGTTCCAGGTACCTATTTCGCATTACCATTCCGCCGTTCTTGTTCAATATCATCCCCGGCTTTCCGAACAATTCGGCCTCCTAATCCGAAGTTAAGCTTCATAATACTTTGTCAAGAGCGGTACTTACCAAATATGATAGTAGACGGATAGTAAAAGCCAAATCGCTGGAAAACATTCTGTAACGCATAATATCTCCCGTGATCCGCTGCATTTGCTTGTAATGCTTCGTCAATCGCTTTCTTGAAACTATCACTGGCTTGGATGAGTTCATCATACAAATGTAACTGATGAAACGCAAAAACATACGTGTCAGTAGTGGATCACGAAGCATAGCTTCCACCAAGTTACCTCTGCATACGTTATATACATTGTGTGATAAGGTTTCTGGGGAGTGATAGGAGTTTTCCGCCCGATATTGGATCGCTCCCTGTAAATTGCCTCTGCACCTGCTCTAAATCCAGCACTTCCCGGTAATTCATCATATATTTCAATGTCCAAAGATGAATATTTCATAAAACTAGGCTTGGTCGATGTATATAATTGGATGCGCTCTCGACTGACTACGTTGGTGTATCTCTTCAGCATTAAGGTTTTCGAGAAAGGATCGTGTTTGGTAAGAGTAACTGCCTGTTGGTCTGCTTCCACGCCGTCAAAATGTATTCCGTTTGTCAAGCGCGGAAAGTCATCGATGTAATCGAAATGTTTGTCGTATACAATCCTTATTTGCGATTTCAAATTTTCGTCAAATAATTCGTAAATAGGCTTCATAGACTTAAACTGTATGCGTGTCTGATTGGTTTTGATAGTATTTATCCAATCTCGACAATCCGTGAATTCAGTACTGCCACCTGAATAGCCCATTTGAATAATTTCTCTCGTTGGCCCTTATCTGCGTCGCATATCAGCTTACCGATGGTCTCCACTCGCGTGCTTTCCACATAAATGTTTCGCTTGAATGCTCGGTTGATAGCTGCTATTCCATTCTTTTCTAGCCAATCTTTCGGTGGATCATTCTGGTTGATCTTGTATAACGCCCGCCCTCCTACAATAAAAGAAGTTAAACTTAACGAAGCTACGCAGGACTCTTACCTAGAGATATAGCTGACGGATAGTAATAACCAAACTGGGAAAACACTTCTTGTAGTGCTCGATATCTTTCACAATCTTTGCTCGCAGCCAAAGCCTGTTGCACAGCTTCTTTTAATTTGTCAGTGACCTTGATTATTTCTGGATCAAACGTTAACTATTTCATTACGATCAATATATAGCAAAAAAAATTTTTTTACACTTCAGTTTACTGACCTCTCCATAAATGACATACATAACAAAGTAATCAATCCCACGCGTAGTAGGCTGCACACTACAGCCAATTTTACTCAAATAGGAATCTATGGCACCTCTCACGAATCCCATGTTTTCTGGTGAATGTTCCGGAAATTCAGTACGGAGGATGGCATGAGTACTGACATCGCTGCCAAGCATTGTTCTTCGCACACTACACTCTATGCGTGGTTTTCCTGCCACGGTTGCATCTCTCAGCAGTTTTCCAAATAGGTTTTCGTTGACAAGTTCGACTGCATCCTCCTTGGATAAACGTCCCCCCAAATGAACTCCTTTCGCGGTGCCAATACGAGACCTCATTTGCAAAAGAGAAGCATCGAAAGTGGTAGAAGAAGTTTGCAATAATGGATCGGAAAGTGGTAGTGGTGCTTGCAAATATTGTACCTTGTATATTCGTTGTATTTCCGAACTAATAGAATTATCAAGAAGATTATATATTGGGTTTATGTCCAATGGCATGATCAATGCCTGATGCTTTGTCGTGCTTTCCAACCAGCCTTCAACGTCTATGGGTTTCTGTAACCTGTTTAAGTCACCACCTGCCGACAATAGATTAGACCCTGCAGAAAAGCATAGGGAGTATCATACCAAATGCTTGCCATTCCAACTGTTGCTCTACAACAGCCCTGATCCTATTCCTCGTATCCATATCGTAGCTGGTGTCCTTGGAGGATTTATGTACAAATTTACCACCTGCATAGAAACTTATTTAAGCCTGCACGTAGAGTCGCTCATGCATTCTTCTTTACCTGTGGCGATCCAATACGGATAAAAGTACCCAAATGCTTTGAAAATGTTTTGTAGCTCCGCAAATTTAGCATGGTCGTCGGACAATCGTAAAGCATAGTCAATCGCTTGCCGGTATCCTTCAGTCGGTCGTAAGGTGGCTGGAGGTAATAGTATCTATTATGATAACATGTGTCACATCAGCGGTTTGTCAAATGGTTTTTTTTTCTTGCTCAGCGCACTAACGTATCGTCGGGGTACGTGAATCTCCAACATAGGCTCTTCATCATGCAGCTGTTTGTTCAATACGTCAACTGCATTCCTGGCAGCATGTTTGAACTCTGGCGTTCCTGGAAAGGGTAGTTTATCTGGCATGAATCCCATATAATCGTCTTTTGGTTTTCCGATATTCTCTGGTTCGCCTATCTTTCCGTCTGAAATACTGAGTGTTCCATGGTCAGGGAAGCAATAAATCGTTCCGTTTCTGTCTATTTCGATTGCGTTCTTTTCTGCTTTCTTTCCGTTAATTTGGACGCCTTGTACCCAGTCGGCAGAGACATCCGAGATGGACTGCGATATGGGTTAATGATTGACGTGCGAGTCGTTTGACGGGAAATGATCGCTTACATTATATGTATGTTCGGTTTCGTCTGACGGTTGAGTCATAAAAAAAAGGATGGATTGTTTCCCTTTTGAAATTTTCCACATGCCGTATTTAAAGCAAATATACTTTAAGGTTTACTCTGTGACTTCCTGTCCCGATAGTGTCCCAAAAATTGCCGACGTATGGCGAGCCTCTTTTCCTACTAAAGACGGAGCCACACACACATCCAAACTAGATCAAGCTGCCGAGCTATAAAAGACATCGTATCCGAACCCGATATTTCGTGAAACTCAAATCACTTATCCCAAAATTCCATGTATCCAGGCTTGGCCTTGTGCAACCTGAAGTTGACAATGTGCCACATTGTATGACTAGTAAGCTATTATGGCAAACAATGACTCTTTCTTTCAATACACATAATCATTTTCAATATTGAATAACGAACTTTTCTGAACATACTAGAAGGGAAAAAAAGAGAAAGGAAAAGTTTGCAGTTTGCTTAATTTGAATCGTATGTTACTAATTTTGGAGTTGGCATAATGGCAGTCAGTGTTAGGTTCGGGAATAAACGCCTACGGGCCACCCTAACCTTGGTCTTTCAGCCACAATGTCTTGAGCAACTGAGTTTCTATACTCACAATTGTGATTCTCTCACTTTTTTGCTCTTTTAAGATAAAATCCTAATTGTTGTGCTTGCTTACTAACCGAAGTAGGTAACCTATCCGGCTCGATAGTAGGTCTTCAGATCGTCAAACAGAAAACCTTGCTCCTGAAAAGTGTGATTGTCCAGACTCCACTACAACGATGTACAGAGGTCATATGCATACACACGCTGATATTATTGTCCATCTTAGGCTCTTTATCAAACGAACATTGTTCTCACATTCTGTTTATACTAAACGATAGGGAACAAAAGAAAGTCAGATTGACCCGCAGAAAAGTTTATCTATTTGCTTAACCAGTAAGCCCTTCGCCAACTGACGTGATCGTCATAACCTGCTACAAAGAAAAGTAAGTGATAGAAACGCGAGGAAAATAAAGAATGAAGCTAATTTACAGTGTGATGAGCGGGGAATCGGCAGGAAAGGGCGTTTTTAGGACGCGAGCGACATTGTCCCACAGAAAATAGATAAACGGCCAGTAACAAGCGTGCCGATTTCATCTATGAAAATAGGATGTATAATTCCCGCCATTCGGCGAAGAGCATGCCGCCGAAATGTGGGGCTCAGGGACGCGCGGCGAAGTTCTAACTGATTGCCGCGACTTTTAGCGGAGATTTCATGTTATAAGCTCTTTCTCTTACGAAAACCATTTGAAGATATATTCAACAAATCGTAAGCTCCTCTACAATTTTTATTACAATTAAGAGAAAGAGATTTCAAACCTTATCAGTTACAACTGTCACTTAAACCATCACTGTTTTTTTGTTCTATTATTGTTTTCGTCATCTACTGTCAAGTGGACGATCCATCCATGGACTGCATATCCACATCTGTCGAAGTACTTGGAGTATGGTTCAAAACTTCATCTAAGCTCACATGACGGGATAATTCGTTGAATACCTAATAAATCAATTGGGATTTCGTAAGGACACAGTTGCACAGCTAAAAAGCAATCTTACGGTTTCATCTACGGGTATAATCGACTTGCGTCTAAATTGTTGGAATTGCTGCGGGGCAGGCTCAAATTGTTGCTGTTGAACATAATTTAGCTAACCAAAACAATGGTATATCCCTAATCACTCACCATATCTGGGTGGATTTGATCGGTGTTCTCCTCTGCTATATTATCCGAATCATCGGCATCCGTTTCTTCCTCCGTCATTGCATCGTCCTCATCTTCTATTTCACATTTGACTGACACTATGGTTATACATTTGCATCCGCACGTGGAATGACATTAACAACTATTACACGTACCATGTTTTGGTGGGAAAGAATAGTCACCAAGAACGGCTTGGCTATTCTCGAATGGCATAACATGATGATTCATGTCCACCTTCTGTTTCAATGCTTTCCAGTTGTCTTCGCGCTCCTTTTGACGCTTGCGTTCCCTATAGACATTGTTATAAAGAGTGAGAAAGCCCTATATTCTTCTTCTTTCGATGCCTTACAGTTGGCGCTGTTGCTTATAGTGGTTGGCACATTCGTCAAACAAAGGCGGATCAATATCCATACACAATTTTAGTGCATTGTACACAAGTCCAAGAATCGTTCTAAATCCCATATTTAGTATTACTACTGAAAGGGAAGTAAAACTAGCTTACTTATTCCAGTGCGTTTTAGAAGTCCTGTACAGCGTCGGGAATATGATTGGCATTATAATGTTGATATTCTGCGCCATCAAACTGACAAGATATTCATTGTTCCAGTAATACAATGCACGCTCTGCAACCTTGAATCGGATGGTGATCAGCCAAGTTAATGCTAGAAATTGCTTACCTGAAAATGGGGACTTGCAATACATTGTCCCAGTTTGACAAACAAGGGGACCATGATCTGTTGAAACTCATAGCTATCAATAACATCAAGTATCTCTTCGAATTCGTTCAAGAACATCACTTCCTTAGGACTATTGACCTTTGGCCAATATCTCAAAAGCCTTGTCATCACCTAAATTGTCAGGTCAGATTGGTAAGGGTCAGAACTCTCTTGGAATACCTCATGTGCTAACGTTGGATCTTTTTCAAGAAATTGAACTACGCAATACGAAAGCTGAGGGTGATATAGGACTAATGGCTTGACTTTATGAAGTGGGATCAGTACGCGCATCAAAAATAGTTTATGCTCTTCCTTGAGAGGTAATGCGAATCCATTAATAATACTGCCGAGGATCTCCAATAGTTCTGAAACACCATTGTGGTGTTCGGTTTCGTATATAAACTGGAAGAAGATGTTGTTGATGGATCGACGAATGAAAGCTCGTAAATTAAGGAACTTCCCGTAGATACGATGGAGCGTGGTTTTTAGGAAATCCCGTTCACGAGGATCCTCACTGTCAAACAGATCCAGCAACTGATAACTCATTCAGTTTTCGAAACGAATTCTGTCCTGCTTACCTGAAGGATGAACCTTTGGTCTATGTGCCTTTTAGCACAATTAACATTAAAATCAGGTGACTCTAAGAAACGCAGGAAGAATTCGTAGACAATCTGCAAATGAGGCCAGGCCAGCTCTAAAACCGGTTCATCTTCTTCGGGATCAAAAGCATCTCCAACAGGATTCACTTGAGGAGGGATGGTTCGAAATAGATTGACCGAAAACTAGTGTGTGGATCGATCAGATTATCTACAGATCGCTTTTGCAGCATGAGGCTAACCATCTGCACCACTTCGGGATAGACTGCATCTGCTAACACACCACGATTTCTCGATACGTATTCCAGAATTTCTTGCAATGTCTGACGCTTAATTTCTTTCTCTCTCAATTCCGAAGCTGCGTCACTAAAATCAAATAGTACCATACATTGACGTATCTTTTGTATGAACAAGTCTTGTCGCAGATGGGGTGGAACCTCTTTTTGTGTTTGTTGGATAAAGCGAGAAGAAATTGGACCATAAGTCAATCTTCAATTGCTTCCAGATCATGTCTTCCTCATATTTACCGTGAAATCCGGGGGACTTTTCCATTTGCACCTTTTCTGTGACATAAAATCGGGATGATTTTTGTCTTCGCGGTGCTTTGCTAATCGGGATTTGATCTTTTGGGGCATTTTTTAGTCGACCTAACGCACCGGTCTTTGGTATATCACGCTCAGTAGGTTTATGCGAAAAAGAAACCGATGATCCATGTGAGGTAGCACGAGGCGACTTTGACTAGATAACAAACGAATTTACCGATTCCCCACTTTAGCTATGAAACCAAGTAAATCATTGGGAAAGCGCGGCATACCACGTCGATACTGATTGCGGGCATGTCATGATGGGTCATTGGCATCGGAGCAGTCTGCGAAGATAAAAGCGATGCTGTAGTTGTGTTAAGAGAAGGTGAAAGGGAATTTAGACCCTTGGGTACTGATTCCTTCTGTTCCGGTTGGATGATTGTTTCTTGAGGCTGAGATTGCTTCTCATTTGTTGTTGTTGTCGAAGGTCTGTTTCTGGAAAGCTGAAGCATCAATGGTTAAAGGAATAATAGCAAGTAGATACAAATATAGTCGTTTTGTTAACGAAAAGGATACAACTCCTTTCAGGCCTTTCATCATTTGCAACTGTGTTTGATCGCTTAGGACGATTCACGTTTGTGTTTTTCTCGTATTGTATGGCTATATTACTTTTAGTTAACTCTGTGTGAGACTCGGAATACAAACGAACACAGTGACGCAGGTGGTTCAGTCCCACAAGGATCGGTCAAAAAGAAAAGTGTAAAACGAAGGTCGAAGGACAGAACACAAAAGGCGAGAAAGGCAATCGGAGCTCAATCCAGCCTTTGTGAAACAGCGATCCTCCGAAATCCGAGGTGCCAAACCCTTTTGACTCCAGTCATACCTTTGGTTTCACAACCTTCTTCATAATGAAGCATCGGAGTACGGCAGGTGCCTCACGTTACGTTGAGGGACGATGCAAATGCTGCAAAAACATTAGTTGAGATTTGGGCGCCATTCAAGGCATCCGACTGATTAATCAAATGGGGACGACCTGACAAATGCGGGTAAGGTAGGCCGGAAGAGAAATATAGCGTAGTTAACTCAGCATACCCGTTGATGCATTGGAATGATTCAAAGAAAAACAAGGGGTTCCACAAAAAGTGGATATAGGAAACAAAGATGGTTGATACATACCAAATCCCATTTTCCAGTCCAGGTATCTCTTGAACATTGGAACGATGATCTTACATGTCATCCGGCGAAAGGCTAACTGTGATTGAATGGGATCATGCGTATGTAGGATATTATGAGAACGATGGAAAGCTTCGTCTATTTGCATAATCAATTCATAATAGGGGTGTGCACTGAAGGATGACGTTACTTTTTCAGAAGGATGTGTGACCACTGTGGAAAGTCATTTTTTGGTTTTGAAAAAGTAGCGTCAGTTAATCTGTGATTAATGCTGAGAATCTCGGCTGGGCAAAAAAAGCTAGTGCCGATGAAAAACCTTCTTGTTTCAGTTATAGATTGACCACACGTTGGTTGACTTGATCCATATACTTGCATCCAATGTCATGAATACTAGGACACTTTCTATCCTCTGTAGTATGTTAAACCGGGGAAACCACTCGATTGCATAGACTTCATTATTTTTCGCTTTATCATAGTTCATGGAGCCAGAAGCATCGGATGAAAAGCTTCTCAATCATCGATTGCATTCGCAGAATCATATGTCTATACCGTGTGGGAGTGAAGATTTTGCCCCAAAATTTACCGCACTCCTGGTATCTGTGATATCTTTCTTGTTTCAGAGAGAATCACCATTGACTCATTCCAATTCTACGGTTCTTCTTGGCCAGCGTTTATGTTTCTTTAATCCTCAACGCCATTCCATTATATGAAATATCTTCTTTCCTTTTTATGCTTCCTTCTCAGATAAACTTGTATACTGACAGGACTTAACTTGAAGATTATCTTGGAGAGTACTTCCAACCTGTTGGTATTAACACAGTTATTCAAGTAAGATGATACGATCTTTTGCGCATGTTCTGAAAAATATACCTTTTGTAGTAAGCGTGCTTATCCCTTAAGGCCCGTGTTCCTCTATAACCTGATTGGACCATGATAAGGGTCGCTTTACCCGGGTTCAACTTGTCTTTTGCCCTTGTAGCCCATTTACTTTCCTTGTGAAATAAGTGATCCTCTTAATTTGTTAGAGAACATTGAATGGATGTATGCGATATACACTGGCAATTGCATGTTTTGGGGGTAATGATGAATTGTGCGAATCACTTGGCAAAAAGAAGAAAGCAGGATCCGCGGAATTTCATATCATGAGACACTTTGTTTACTTTGATAGCAATGAAAACATAACTGTCAGGCAAACGATTGTTCTCTTTGTTAGACGGTTTCCCTGTTTCGTTCATGCTCACATAATACACGGACACAAGTATACATATATTATACGTACACTGAGAGAAGTAAGTCGATTTAGCGCATCATTCGTGGCGTGCGTAAACAAGCGTCCATTTTGCTATTGCTTTCTTTTGAACAATCTGAAAGACAATACCCTTTTATCACATGCCTTTCCATACATGGAATTTGCGTTGATTAATTTATGCTAATCCATCCCTTGTCATCTTGCCGCAGTAAAGAAAAAAAGAGAGAGAGGAAGCAATGAACTGTGTTAACACATTATTTGGATCATTCCATTTACGATACAGACAGTAAGAAGAACGAAGTAGAGACTGTATTCTTCGTAGTTTGATGTTGTGTGCTCATCTTGTTGAAAGGTTGTCAATATCTCATCTCTAATATGGCAAATCTGTCAATCAACGATAAGCGACTGTTTGTTCGGTCAAGCGATCTCTTGAAAAAAAAAAGAGACAAGCAGTCTAGAATAAGCCCATATAAATAACTCATCAACTGAACGATTGTACTGTCAGTATCTTTTCACTTTCTCTTTCCTTCTTTTCCACAAGAGCGGTTTTTCTGCATCTCTATAGGACAATTGTTCTCTCATATCGTATTTCTCATATACTCTTGCATTTTATTTTATTTTAGCCACGATTGAACTTTTTACTGTCCATATAATGGGATCCTGGCGAAATCATCTTTTTATCCATGAGAGTAATGGCTTGCATTGATTTAACCTTTTAGATGATTAGGTCTTCTCTTCTGTGTCCTGTGAACAGCAACTTCCCCAAAGAGGTAGGATACAAGCCTTTCTTTCTTCTAATGGTCTATAACTCGCTCTTGTTTGCAGGGAACGATTAGATTCCCCAATAAGAGGTAAGTTTGATATCTGTCCTTATCGGTCTTAACTCATAACTCTCATATAGGGAACGACATGCATTAGGAAATAGATTAGAAATACTATAAGAGAAAGAAAAAAATCAGTATATAATCAGTAGATGCGAGATCGAATAGTTTTAAGTAGTATAGGAAATAATAGGTACCGAGCGCGACGCCCTTCCGTATGGTCCATGGTGTATACTTGCATTACCTTAGTAAGTTAGTTCTTTTCTTTTTCCGTTTGCAGAAGCCGCTCTTGTGTTTCCCTGTTACTGTTCGCTTTAATTCTCCAAGTCGAACTGTTGGATTGGATTCTCCAAAGTCCAGACCGGTAAGTCATATCCTTACAAGAGTACTAAATCTATTATTTGCTAGCCAATTGTTATAATTGTGAGTAGTTTGTCTACATACGTTTGTGATTCTAGATTTTATTTGTATTGTTGTACGTTTAAATAAAAGCGTGCTTCTACAACACATTGTTGCGGATCCGATATCATCCAAGGCAAACATTTTTTTTTCTGATTCCAATACACATGTAAGATGATATTGACGACTGTGCCACGTTCAACGAATAGGATAAGCCGGTAAGGAGATAATCCAAAATTGAATGAGCTTCAGACAAGTGCAATGATTAGCGAACGATTTTCGTGTTGTAGGCAGTCCATGCGTGCAATAAACAAAAAATCGTCCTACGTCTATTGTCGCAACAACTTCCAATCATCTTTTCACTGTAGATTAATATATATCTGCTTTCAGACAAACCTAATCAATTCATAAGGGAAAGAATAGAATGAACAAGCAGCTCTTCGTCATGAAATATCATCTAAATCGGGTTGAAATCCAACTCATTATAATCATCATTCTGGAACAGAGCATCAATGCTTTTAAAGTCCGAGATTGGTGGGGACATTTACGAAAAACGAGTGTGACGGTCCAAAGGATGATACAAAGCCCTTCACCAAATCGCACAACTCTTCCATGCACGGATTCCCATCCTACAAACAAAGTTCCTAGTTCGGGCTCAACACCTCCCCGATGATGCCCTTCTCACCCTTCTCCTCCCTCGTATCAACCGTTCCCGCCTTTCTCGCTGGTCCCAATTGAAAAAGAATTCTCTCTGGCGCCAACTCCCTCCCTCCACCTCGTCGGTGGATGCTAAGTTGCTTCGCGAATACATACGCTCCTTTCTTCGCGACCGCTTTTGAAGCAATCATACAGGCCCGAAAATGATATTATTAAAAGCCTGTCGGCCTTGCCTAGGGATTGACCCCATTCTATGGATCCCAATGACTCGACACGAACGCAGCCGATGTATCCGCTGGCGACTCGGTTGGATGCCTTCTAGCAAGCCTTGGCCTTGTGGAAACTGCCCTGAGCAAGCCCAACTCTCCCGTGCCCACGTGATATCTTGTCTGCAGTGTCATAGTAAACTGAACGTGCCCGTTGTCGTCGTTGACCCCCTCTCCTACACCCTAAACCAGCTTCCCACCCGCCCACCTCATTCGCAACAACAAAGACTTCACTGGCAATGCATTTGGCCCACCCTCTCCTCCATACTGCTCAACATAGACCGCCTCTGCCGCCCACCAGATGACACAACCCTTGAATCCTCAACAACCAGCCCTTTTCTACAGTGGATATCAGAGCCTCCAAGTGCACCACTGGCATTCCTCCTCACAGACTCTTTCCGTAACTCGTCCCCTTAACACTCTCCACTCTTTCCCCATCCCTCCATGTGATACATTGTTGTTCTCCTAACCCTCTTATTTATATCACTATTCCTTTCTCTCCCCCCATTTTTTGCCCTGTAGAGCCCAAGGGATTTTTTAGTTCTTTTTCTCTTTAGTTTCTTTTCACTTCCTTTTCGACCCTAGCTAGAGTAGATAGGCCGAATGGCGCAAGTGCTCATTGGCATTAATAAAATTCAAATTTTCAACTCTTCCATGCAGCATATGTATGAAAGCAATCAACTATGAAAAGTTACAGCGTATTAAACATTAATCATGACCTGTTAAAGCGATGCGTCGCTGAGAAAAAGAGGCGCAGGCAGCGGATGTTCCTATGAAATCGCCTCAATCTTATTGTGCATATACATACGTTCATTCCAAGGTCCGAAAACGAAGAATGGTTTAATTGGGCAGACGCAGATGACCAGAAAGATTTACATACATTACTGCTGTTCAATTACTGTGTGGATTTGCTCAAAGTACGTTTTACATTAATTTTGTATGAGTATTCTACTGTTGTATGCTTCAATGCAAAAAAAGGAAAAAAAAATAAATAAATGGGCAAATTATAAGTCTATCTACAGTTAGTCTGTTCCGGAGCGTAAAATATCCATAAGCGATGATCTTTTGGATAAAACGTGGTGTGTCCTAGGCGGAGGTGTAAGGCCAGTTTCCGCTGAATACTCTTGTTTTGGTTTCTGGGGGTTAGTTATATCGCTTGGTTGGTCCTTTTCATCCTCATCATGCTTCGTTTCCATTAGACTGAGCTCACACTCGAAACTACCCAATCCAAAAGATCGGTGCATATCCGGAGTCGAAGGCGTTTTTGTCGGAGGTCGTTGTCCTGATTCCGCGATACTGACAGCGACCGTTCGTCGATAAGCCTGTCGTAGTCTCCGAAGGGCTTTCGTAACGTCGGCGTCGTATCCGACCAACGTGATAAAAAAGAAATTGATCACAGGCCATAAAAGCATAATGATCTCACTATCGTGTTCCTATCAACGCTTGTCGTCAGAGTCAATGAAAACAAAACAAAGGAGCCGGCCGCATCATCCAAATGTTTTTACCATGATAATAAAGATTGCTGAAATGAAGTTCACAACAGTCAAAGCAAGTGTGCGCACAACGTTGTTGCAAACAACCGCAAAGTACAATGTAGTGTTGGGACGCATTTGAGCCGTCTGGAGACGACGAATGTGTTTGACGAGGATATAGGTGATCATGACAGTAACGTACAGATCGATAACGGTGTCGTAAAGAGTATAAACAGGTCCCCACTGTAACAAAAATTAGGATTGATTTCGGTTCCCTCGCTTAGTTAGGCCAGTCCATTTTCTACGAATGTTTGCTTACATAGAGCGTGTCGGCATACAGACACTGTCCATCTGCGGCCACGCCTAGCTTGATGAGTGCGACGTCCACGATACCAATGATCGCGCGAAGAACAGCCAAAGAGATATGGAGAATCCTCATTTTCTTTCGATCTTGTGGTGCAACAATCGACTGGACTCTGCCGAGTAGGACCAACGTTCCTGCAACCATGGCAGTGTGGAAAAAGAGATCAGCCACTCTACTGGTTGCATAGCAAGCATCCTGTAAACTTTCGAGATCCAACTCTGTCAGTAAGAAGCAATTAAGGTAAAATGAAAAAAAAAGTGAACTGAGACATACTCTGTTAACAACGTGAGAAAAAGAATTGATTTCAGACCCATCGCCAGGCCCAGGATGATCTTATAGAAACGAATATAGATGGCCTTGTCATTTCTTCGAAACAGATAGCGTAGAGACAGCTCAAAAGAGATAGCTATGACAGCACCGAGACAAGCGACCGTGGCAAGCAGGATGGGACTGCTAGCCATCCTGATTAGAAAAGAAAGGAACCGAAAAAGAAGAAGAAGAGTCGGAACAGATAGGTTGGACAACCCTAGTTTCATTAGGGTCTGTTGCGACTCCGCCCCAAAAGTTTTTTTTTATTCGATTGAAAATCTCTCAGGTGCTTTCTTAAGGGAATGGGATTCCAAAGTGGAACGAATAAAATGACGTGTTTCTGCCGATCGTTTATCTCGGGGGCTTATGTCAATGATCCCCTTTGGCTTTATTCATCTTCAATTGAATGATCATGTCAAACACTCGACTGGCTATTGTTCCTATTTTTACTTGGATAGGCTGTGTTGTGCCACGTACCTCATGTACTAATGCTTGATTGTACCACATGTGAGAATGAATGCAAGGTGTCAAGAAGTAGGACCTGCCTTTACATTGATCTGATGTTATTACCCCTGCAGGCGGAATGCTATTTTATTTTTTCTGCATCCAGATTAGAAACCGATAACGATTGCTCTATCTAACTGCTAGTTTCAATTTGTTCATTCCCACACAAATAAATGATGCCCAAGTACATACAACGCTCATGCCGTTCTTTGATTTCATATACTCGGAAACAGATAACAAATCATCTATGTCGGGTCAATGCATCTTTTTAGCAGTACGTAGCGACCCTAAACTAAAATGGGTCGACGGAAAATAAAAAATTCCGGTTGGTTTAAGATCCATAACAAATCCGAAGTCTCAAGTTTTAATCGCATTTGATGCCGATCGGGTTCTAGTCTCGCTTTTCTCGTTTCTTCTTTCTCTTTATCATCCCTTTTCTGCTGTTTCTTCTTTCCTTGTCTTATAACCATGGAATTCAATGATACCAAAACGCGACCAAGATCACTTTCGACATCGAGTTTACCAGAAATTCATTTAAGCACAAGCGCATATGAAGATGATGTGGAAAAAATAGAGGCACATGAAGCAGACACAAAACAAGTGAACGAAGATGCACCCTCAATTCAACACAGAGATTCAGATAATACACTAATAGAAGCAGCCTTGGACCAAGTCGATACCAAAACTCGTCATATTCGTTTCCAGGATCATGTCGTCGAGTCTGCCGCGCTTGTTAATCGCATGTTGAGTTTACGTCAACATCCATCACGTCATAGTGCTAGCGAGAACGCAAGTGAACTTTTTGGTGAAGTAGAAGAAGCTCGAGAAGAAATCGACCCTCAGTATGGCGGAAGCGTATTGGCCAGCCTGATGAAGTTAGAAGCCCAGCGGAGACAAACGCCAGTCAACAGGCCATCCGATAAAAAGGTTAGTTTTGTTTTCTCTTTCTAGTTAAAGTAAGAACAAAAAGAGTCATTATGATTTTTTTTTTATTTGAAGGCTTCGAAAAAGAGTCGATTATCCAAGTCTATTTCGGCTTCCAGTCTTACGTTGAATGATCCTAATAAGCCGGCGAAACGCCCTACGATGGGTAACCGGTCTTCCAGTTGGCTCTCAGCAATGACTTCAAGTCAGCATCTCGTTCCACGATTGGAAAAGCGCAAAAAAACCGGAGCACATTCAGTCTCACGACGTAACTCGGCCGATAGTGCTTTCACAACCGCCTCCCAATTTGAACCTATTACGCTTGAAGATCGGATTCGAATTACATTTGAAATTGCGAATATCCTGCAAAAACAGGAGTTTCTGCGTAAACTGGCTAAATCGTTGATGTTGTACGGTTGCCCGGCTCATCGGATCGAATACGCTATGCGTCAGGTGTCACGCACCTTGGGCGTCGACGGCGAATATGTCTATATGCCCAACGTCATGTTCTTGACCTTTTTCGATCAAGCAACGCATACTACAGAAACCCATTTTATTCGGCAGCCACAGACCTTTGAAATGTACAAACTAAGCGAGATATATCGCCTGGAAAAGTTGGTGGCCTACGGTGAGGTATCCGTAGACGAGGCATTGGAATTTATCGATCAAGTCATGGACGAACCGTCTATTTATCCTCGATGGCTGAAACCATTTGTGTATGCTCTAGCCAGTTTTACCGGATGTGTCATGTTCTTTGGTGGCCGATGGAAAGAAGGCGGGGTCGCGGCAGCTTTGGCTAGTAAGTGCAAAGAGAAAAAAAAATCGATTAGGTTTCCCTTCCACCTGTTACCAGGCACTAAACTCTTTTTGTTATGTCCCACCTTTTTTAGTGGTATTTGCCATGTATGAGACCTTTTCCGGAAGATTGTTAAGTTTCCAACCAATTTGGGAGATTACGGTCTGTATTCTTATTGGTTTTGTTGCCGAAGGTAAGGATGATAAGCAGAAACAACAGCATGCAATGCTTAAAGTATGAAACTATTTTTTGGACATAGCGCTCCAGAAGTACAAGTTTTGTTTTACGCCAATTGCGTTCTCGGCCTTTATCATTATTCTTCCAGGATACCCAATGGCTGTAGCCATCATTGAGTTGGTATCGCGTCAACTCGTCAGCGGTGTGGTTCGAATGGTATACGCTATTCTATATTCGTTTCTTCTTGGTTACGGTATCAGTATGGGTTCCGAGCTTTACAACACAATGGATAAATCAGCAATGCAAGAGAAGTTACCAGAGTGCACACTCGCCGCTAATGCATCCACCTGTGTCGCTAATGAAAATCAGCTATGGAATATTTTACTCGTCCCCTTATTCGGTCTGGCTTATTGCATTTATCTACGGGCCCGACCGCCGCGTTGGCCCATCATGATCGTGGTCGGTGCGGTGACTTATGCTATTAATTATACCCTGTCATGTCTGGCAAAAGCTCCGCCGCAGATTCTACAAGTGGTCCCAGCCTTTGGCGTAGGCCTGATAGGTAACTTGTTGACGAAGTTCACAGGGACTACATCCGTTGATGCGACTATCTTGGGAGTAAGCTGTCATTGAACCATGAAAACGTTTAGCTCAACCGTTCCCTTTTCCTCGTAGATTTTTTATCTTGTTCCGAGCATATTAGGTTTGTGAACTAGATCTACTTTGGCGTGCCGTACCACTAATCGTTTGATTAATAAAAAATAGGTATCAAAGCAGCGCTAGGTCTATTTGGTACCACTTCAGAATATGGTACGCAGGGAGCTGGATTTGCCCTGGCCATGATTGAATCGTCCATAGGTAAAATTGGAAATATAGCATTCATGCGTTTCTAGCTTGATTATTGACTAACAATTACAACGCATAGGGATCACGGTTGGCCTTTTCCTCGCTACTCTGATTGTATACCCCAAGGGAACTCAGCACACGCCTCTCATGAACTTTTAATCATGTTTTTTCTCATGTACAAAAAATAATATAATTATTGATTGTTTCGCTTCCCTCACCAGGCTAGTTTCGCGATCACAGGACGATGGTCGCTGATGTAAAGTCCGTCGTCATATTGGTTGCACAAAACGCCAAATTGAAGTACATTCACAGGGGTGGAAGAGTAGTGCAAGATATAGTCCAAACGCAACGGAGCTTTTTCTGCATCCTCACCTTCCCCGAAACTTGTGAATGTGTCACTGTAACCATATGGTCCACTTAGACCGTTGCCATCTTTTAGTCGGGTGATTAGTTCATAGCGCGCATCCAAAAATGACGCTGGCTGGCTTGCTTCTTCTTGTTCTTGTTGATGCCCGATAAAGGGTCGTCGAAGAACGCGATGTGTAGGCAAGGTGATGTTGTTTTCTCCTGTTCGCACTGGATGACCCGTCTTCTGGGCGTATGCGGCCGCTGCTTTATCGTTCAATGAGTCCAGATGACGTAAGGTTGCATTCTCGTCCTTGTGGCCCTGATATCGCGCACCCGTCAGTGTAAGATACGCGGGATCGTCTTCGGGAGAGTTCAAATCGCCGACGAGGATTACGACGCCTTCTAAGTTTTTTGCTTGCTCTAGCAACAATGTTGCAGAGTTCTGGCGGGCTTCCATACCGCGATGATCGAAGTGAGTGTTTATCACTGTAAATATCTGGTCATCCTCTCTTTTAAAGCTATGTATCATTGGTTATGTCAATCTATATAGCAATGACTTATAAATTACGTACTGAACTATAGTAGCGATACGGACATTGTTGGCATCCCAGCCTTTGCTACCAACTATATCTGGTGTCTAAGCGGGGTGTCTGTCAGTTCAACGATCCTACATCGCTTTGTCCTTTCTCACCTCTGATAGCCATATTGTTGTCCAGTGTTTCACTGTTAGTTTGTCCCTATTAAGTAGTCTTTGATAAGACTGATATAAACAGAAACTTACATACCTTTTGTAAAATACGGCGCAGTATTCTCCCCTCTGTGCTCCATCGTCCCGTCCTACACCGACCCAATCATAGTCAACCAATAACGCTTCCAGGTCAACGACTTGATGATAAACAGCTTCCTAGAAAAAAATAGAGTTTAGAGATATAAAAAAGCACGTCCCATTTGTTGACTGATGCGTATTTACCTGAAAGGCGACGATATCGGGTTCGTATATCAATACGGTGTCTGCAATTTTCCATTTGCGAATAGCCCAAGCCTGTTCATGCTTCAGAGTAGGACTTTTGGGCGGAGCCGCAAATGGTTGTGCAGGAGAATCAGTTTGTTGGTCATAGCGAACATTAAAAGTCAAGAGCTTCAATGGCGTCTGCATGTCGACAATAGCAAAGAGGGAAAAAGGAGTTTTCTTTTTTTAAGTGCGCAGAAAGAAATAGGAAAGAGGAAAAGAAAGCTTAGTGGCTGGCTTTCATTGCATCAATTTAAATGTTTGTTTAACAAGAAAAAATGGTCGGTTTTATTTTATCGACTGGTGTGGTAAGTGTGAAGGGATGTTTGTCGTCGTATATGTATGTTTATAGGTTGAAAAAGGGAAATAGGGACAAAGTGCGTCGTTTTATGCTTTGTTCTTTCTTTTCTGCTTTGGATCGTAGGGTCATTTCGGGCTGTACAATAGAAAAGAAATGTGTGCTGTGGAAGTGAATTTATGCTTCGTTCAACATCACTTTCTTGGGCTCCTCCTTGTAGTCACCGTATAGAATCTCGTCTCTCTTTCTAACTGCCTCGTTCAAGAGTTCGGCACGACCACGACGTTCGAATTGAACCATGTATCGATCGGATTTGTGTGCGGCACCACCCATGGCGAAACACATAACAATGTAAAACTAAATATTCATCCTCGCATCAGTACTCCTCATCTTCCCTTGTCCATTTTGACTGATCCCTACCTTGTTCACAGTTTGTGTCTTACGGTACCAAGGAGAAAAGGCATAAAGAATACCAGAGACAGCCAAACCGACGGCACCCCATTGGGCCATACCCCTGTAAAAACCTTTCATACTGTAGGCCGCAGCATTTTCTTTATCCGTTTCAGTGATAACTCTCATTGTTGCTGTTTAAAAAAAAAGTATAGTCCAAGAACGAGGGGCAAAATGATGAACAAGGTCCAACATTTTTAAACATTTATCGGCGAGACATGGTTGCACCGCGGAGTTGGCGGGTCGTCCCTGCCCCGGTACAATTATCCAATTCTTTCATCCGGTATATCAACAGAAAAAACAACAGGCATTTCGGTTTGCTCCGATCAAATGAGATTGTGTGTACGTTTTACCCGCTCGTTCACCTTCGCTTCATGTTCGATCTACGAAAATGAACACATCCGTTATCTCGAAAGATGTGGATTGATCCAACAGGAATATCGGATGGAAACAAAGATAGTCACAAAGACAGGGATTGCCTGCCGGAAACAAAGGAGAAGAAAAAAAGAAGTCGTATGATTTTAGCACAGTTGGTGACACAGCTTTCTTTGTCAGCGCGCCCTTACTGGACAGATTTCTAAAAACAAAAAGACTGCTTAGTCTTGCATACTAAATCCAACTTTTTTTTCTTTGGATGTTTGTGGATTTGTTTTAGTTCCACTCTTCTAGATTTTCACTGTACACAAGAATAAACTAGGACAGGCTAAAACATTCTATGACCAATGAGGGTATGTCTGTGTTGCTGGAGGGGGAGGGGGAGGATAATTAGGTGATGGTGGCATCCAGTAGTTGTTCGGTGCAGGTGTGCCGTCAGGTTCGCCATAGCCATGAGGCGGTCTTTCTGACATGATGGGAGATGGATAGTAGCCTAGCGGAAAAGGGGCAGGGGCAGAAGGCGATCCTGCCATAGGAAACGTTGGGGAAGGTGATCCCGCAATAGGAAATGTTGGAGAAGGCGAATGTCTCAAGTAGGGCGAGGTTGACAGAGACGGAGTGGAGAACGAAGCCTGGTGCTGTGGCATAGGCATTGCGATAGGAAATGAAGGAGTATAACTACCTTTGTCGCCTTGACTTCCGTAGTCATCATATGGTTGTTGATAATAATGATAATAAGGACTGAGACGACTTGTGACAGCGGGAGATGATTCAGATTGAACGGGCTTCGGAGGAATCACTGGCGGGTTCTGTGGCAGATACTTTCCTACATCAGGCATAGCAACATATGACTTTTGTTCTTGGGATGGCGTTGGCGAGGGAGCTGGTAATGGAGTGGCAACCGTTGGTGGATCACTGTGAATGTTTGACTGTACGGAGTGCCTGGAAACTGAACTATTTCTGGAGTGCGGTGATTGATTATGACTGGGTTTGGTATCCACGTGGCTTTCATCAGCCGAATGGATCGAAGCGGTTGTTTCCCCAGCATCACTATCTTTGCTAACTTCGCTGGCAGGATTATCAGGGGTTTGTTCAGCTGTCTCCTCAGCAGGTTGCAAAGGATCTTTCTCTGCTGTGTGATCGTTCACACTTAGTTGATTCAAAGACGCAGCCAAGTGTCCCTCATCCATTTCCTCCTCGTCCTCTTCGTCATCTATTGCGAGCTCGGGCTTCGGAAATGTTCCGACAACAACGTTCGCTTCCATGTAGACTATGTTCTTTGGATGTTCTGATTCTGGATTATCTGGGGAAATTTCGTTCAAATTGATCTCAGCTCGGATCCAATATTCAATGCTGACGATCTTTCCGCTTTCTCCAATAGTTGGTGGTGTAGAAGTGGGGAATAGCATTTTGACGACCGAAGTTTGCGTAAAATCAAATGGACCAGTGATGTCAATATCTACGACATTTGATTTGATGATCTTCTTTTCCGATAACTGCCCTCTGAAAGAAGATAAGGATAAGCTACGCCTGAAAATAGGTAGAGCAATACACACTTTGATTTTCCAAAGAAGGACCGTCTGATTAGTTGTACTTTGATGGCTTTTTCTCGTATTAACTCGTGAAAATGCTTGATTTGGATAGTCACAGGCAAAATATCACCTGCCGTCCGAAATGAGACCAATGGATATGAAAAAAATATCAAAGTTACCTCGGACAATGCCAAATTTTGGAAGTGTCATTGACACACGTATTTGTCGTGGATCGTCAGAACCGACCAATTGAATTTGCTCGTTAAAGTTGCCTTTCATGCAGTACTCTGGCGATGTCACGTCAATTCTTTCCAGAATGGAGATTTCTTTCTTTGTTTGAGGCGACAATGAATCGGGTACGAATGGCTTATCATGTAAAGCTGTTAATAAGTATTTGACTCCCCCTAAATTAGGTAACTGAAGAAGATGCGAAAAGTTAAAAAAAAAAAAGCAAAGTTGTATCTTCCTTTTACCTGTGTACTACTTGGTATTTCGCCATCTTCGCCAGGGATCTTGAATTCAAACGGGAAGCAATGCGTCTGTGCTTCCAAAACATGGGACTTTTCATCATCCGGCGGGTTGGCCAGATATAGAATTTTGTTGAACAATTGGAGACTGCTTGATTCGGATTGTACTTCTCCTGTGAACGCAATTCTAACATGGTTTGTCTTTGTCGGTTTAGCTAAATCGAGTATAACATTGCCTTTGTATTAAGGGAAAGTTTTAGCATGATAGGATCCATAAAGATACAGCGTACCTTTGATGACCTCTCCAGAGTAGTAAAAGCGGTCCTCATTCAGTTCGATGTAGAAGTCATTTTGCCTTCTCGCTGTCAAGAACATGTCTCAGACCCAGAAAGTGATGCAAGAAGATGAGGGAAAGAAGAAAGAGAGAGAAAAAAAGAGGAAGGGAACGCCCCGGTGTCTGCGGCATTTGCCCTCCAAAAAGTCTGAAAACAGTCTCCACACTTTCCTGTGTCACAAAGGACATTTGCTCTTTCTCCTTATCGTTTATCTTGATGCAGACTATCGTATCGTCTAAACAGTAAAATAAACCCAGTCATGAACTTTGTTCTGGAGAGTCAGCATCCTTTACCAGTTCTTGAGCAACTCGTATTCATTACACGCTTCACTTTCCATGTTGCATTACAATGGTGATAATTCGTTGTACCAACCTCAAAGTTATCATGGCACGCAATTGTTCCATGACCAGATGGTTCCAATATGTATTCGATTTTGTGTGGACCGGAGGAAATCTTTTAAGTACAAGTCTAAACGCTTAGTTCACGTCTGACTATGCGTGCTTGTGTACTAGCGCAAAAGTCCATTTAAAGTATACTAAGCGTGGTATAATCAATGATGGATATTGTTGTTCAGAAGGACAGCGTTATTCAATGTGGTGCCTACAGACAATACGGTGCTATTATAGGCAGTCGATCCACTTGTATTCGTAATCCCAGTTCATGCGAACAAACTCTGCAGTGAAACGTACTGATGCTTTATGAAGGGGAGACAGCATATCTTCAACATAGAACAACTGAACAGAACCCTAGTAGACAAGTAGTTTTCTGTTTCAGCCAATGTAAACCAGAGCCTCGTACATACAATAACATAATACAACACTGCCACCACAACCCTTACATAAACATGCAATATCATGAAAAGAAGAGCAAAATCAGAAAAGACGTAGTTGCTCTAAGTTTTAAATACGAAAAATTAAGATGATCGGAGTTATAAGCTATGTCAGGTCTCCCTTAGGGGATTGCAATTCAGGGTAAAGGCGTCACGGTGCAGGCAGCAATGGCTTACGGTAGCAACCAACTTAGGGATGTTGGAGCGACCTCTGGAAGCACAATAAGTAACACTTTAATATTTGTTACCCAGTTTTCTTATTGTGAAGCTGGATCAGGTCAATGTCCGAAATTGGTTGACGTATCACTGAAAAAAAATTGTGTCCCTTCCCAAAAATACTTGAAAGTACCCCCTTGACTGCTAGTTCACAGGGACCCCCAATGGCATCATTACGAATCTTAACAACATTGCCTCGATGCCCACAACATCCTTCTGTTCTACTGGCGAAACGATCCTTCTTCTCTATTCAAGGGTTGAGTCAGAAAACTCATAAGGAACGCAAAGTGCTGAAGTAGGTGGAGACCGTATTATCAGACAAGTACCCAATCGATACCACTTCATAGCTGTTCACAGCAAGAAGCATACGCCATCATATCGAACGTAGACGATTATTATAAGTTCCTTCCATTCTGTACGCGTTCGCAGGTGTATACTTCCAAAAAGGTTAGCGAGTCCGTGACCGTGCAGAAAGCAGAGTTGGAAGTAGGATTTGGTATGTTTCAAGAGAAGTATATGTCTGATGTCACTTTGGAAGAGCCACGCGTTGTCAAGGTATCAGTGATTAGGGTCGTTGCAAGCAATCAACTTATTTTCATCTTCACGTATCTATAGGCTGTTGCGGCCGATGCATCCATATTTAAGCAAATGGTGACTACCTGGACAATCTCCCCTAACATACCTATTTCCAAGCAAGATGCTCATTCTCGGTATGCATCTTCATGTCTGGTGGAGTTCGATATCAAGTTTGAGTTCGCATCACCCCTGCACGCACAGGCAGGTAATGCCTTTTTCCACAAAGTAGCAGATTTGATGATGAAGGCATTTGTCGACCAATGCGAGAAGGTCTACAGAAAACCTGCTACGCTAACAAAATAGAAATGTAAATTTATAGAACCCTAATCCCCATTAGATTACACCATAGAAATACAGCTGCTTGCATGACCATTTACGTCTTTTTCAAAGTATTTTGGACTGATTGATAAACAATGCTCTTTATAATACGAATGTTCTTCTCAATAGAAACTTAATCTGAACGAGTATACATGCGTTGCAGTTGCTCATCGCTTACATAATGGGCTCCACCTGCGCACCGCCAACCACCACCCACTTTGAACCATTGGTAGCCCATAGGGCACGGGCAGATCCTTCGGATGTTTTCCATTGTTTCTTGACGTCGACGTATTTCCTTTTGCCTCTCTTCATCATTCTTTTTCTTATTGTCTCGTTTCTGCTTTAACTTCGCCTGCTTAAGCTCTTCCCACTGATCATCCGGAACGCCAGCGTCTCTTTGAACGTCATCGTCATCGTCATCGTCATCATCATCTTCGCTAGCATCTTCATCGGATTCTTGTGGTTCCGGTTTGGACGCCTTATCTTGCTCTTCGGAGCGATACGTTTGTTCCGTCTGCTGCTGCTGCTGTGCAGGTCTTTGTTGTTGGACATTATCTGCAAATGGCAGTTGCGTGGGATACGGAAACATTCGACTATCGGGTTCCTTGGGGCCAGGTGCGGTTTTTCTTGCATGTAGCATTTTCTCGATAGCTTGTTGAACATCAGAGACAACTATTTTTCTCTTGACATCGTCAGAACCGACCAAACGATCTGCACGCGCTTCCAAAATCATATCCCAAATCTTCATAACGTCACGAGCATTTCCCCATCCAGGTAAAGAACGTACTGAGTTAAAGCCAGATTCAAGTTGTTTAAAAGCGACGTCTTCGATATTATAACCTTCCTTTTTGATAAAACCCTCCAAAAACTTCAAACAGTCCGACGTCTCCCAGTCCAAAAAATCGATGAAGCGAGTAAACCGACTTTTCAGACCAACATTGCGATCCAGCATCTGATCGATATCTTTCTCATATCCAGCAATAATAATCACGAGACCTTTGTATTTTGGATCCGTCATAGCCGCCACAAGCGTTGTCATAGCTTCTTGGCCAAAGTGGCCGACACCCAACTCATATGCTTCGTCAATAAACAGTAGACTTCCTTTAGCCCGATCGAGGTATTCCTCAACCCTCTTCTTTGTGTGTCCGACGTATTCTCCAGTGAGCTCCAGTCCAGAGGTTTGTACGAGATTGTCACTTGCAAGTATGCCGAATTGCGCGAGAATTTTGGCCATCACTCTCGCTACCGTCGTCTTTCCGGTACCTGGCGATCCTCGGAATACAAAGTGTCCAATTTCAGGCAGAGGATCACCCTGTGATTCTGCTACCTTGAATCTATTGTATAGACGTTGTAACTCGTTCCTGATATTATCCACACGATACAGTGATTTCAAGGGAGCAAATGGATCATCTTGGCTATCTTCTTTCAACTCGATGTCCTCTGGCAGTAAATGAAACACTCCTCCAGGTTGTGGTCTTGTACTGGCTTTTGCAATGGCTGCTTCTAACAACGTGTTCACAGCTCCAGCGTTACCAAAGTTCGCGAAAGATTTTTGCAGAGACAAGGCCCGCATTGCTCTTTCAGCAACCAAGTGCGATGCGACCACATTCTTCCTCTTGCAGCCATTGTTAAATATTTCGAGCAATTCCATTTCGTTGTAATCTTCAAAGACAAATGCGTATTCTCTAGGAAATCGACGTGCCAAGCCAGGATTTTGGTTGCGCAGCATTTTGAGCATAGGTTCCTCATAGCCCAGTAAGAGAACCACCATGTCGTCCGTCTCCGAATTTTGGACCTTTTCAACCAGAACATCCAAAACTTGCTTGCCGTACAAATTATCATCAAGATTATATGCTTCATCGATAACTAGCACCTTTCCACGAGCTAGCTTTGTGATCTCGACGGTTTTAGTTTGCGACTGTCCGACATATCCTGCAATGAAATCGCTTGCACTCTTCATAACAACGTCTCCATTCGACAGGTAGTTCAGTTGTTTCAATAGCTTTCCAAAAAGTGCAGCACAAGTTGTTTTACCGGTACCAGGATTGCCCAAAAATAGTCGATTCAGATGTACTGGCAGAGGAGCGTGTCCATTAAGTTCACGTTCGTAATTTTTCGCACAGAGTTCGATCAGGTCTCGAACAGTTTTCTTTATGGATTTCCAACCCGTCTTGCTATCGATCTCTTGTAATATTTCCTTTATCTTCGGATTTGTTAAAGGATTTTCTCCGATGACATCTTCCACTATGAGTTGCAGCCTTCCATCGACATAGTCCGCTTCTCGTTGAAACGCACGGATTATGGCTCTCTCCAACATCTTCCTGGCGTCTCGTGCGTTTCCAAATCCTTTTCTATTGGCTGCTTTCGACAAGCGCTTCGCTACTATATTGTCGATCTTGCTATCACTGTCAAACTTGGCTTTTTCAACCATGCCTTGCCAAACCAGTCGGAGCTCCTTTTCATCAAAGTCGTCGAATGTGACCGAGTGGAATCGGCTTTGTAGACCATCGTTATAAGAGAAGAGTTTGTTAAATATATCATCTTCGTAGCCAGCCAATATGATCGACAACTCGTCTCGTTTGTTCTCTGAAAGTGTCAATAGCTCAGAAACAATAGGTTTCCCTTTGTCATCATTCTTTGGATCCAGGTCATAAGCTTCATCAATGAAAATGACACCGTTCTTCGCTTCATCAGCTAGTTTTCGGAACGCAGCGGCCCCATCGTCTTTGAGCTTTTGTGCGCTGCATTCGAACAGCTTTCGGTTCTCCCTTATTCCTGCATCGCAAAGAATTTCCGCAAACAGGCGAGCCACTGTCGTCTTTCCTGTGCCAGGATTTCCCATGTAACAATAATTGAAACTGAACAAGTTTGCCTTCCTTGCTTCAGGGCTGTGTTTCAACTTTAGAGCAGTTTTGAACATTTCAACAGCAAAAACTTTGACCTTCTTTAGCCCTATAAGCTGTAGTAAATCTTCCATAGCTTTGGAGGCGCAGCCATGCTTTTGCTTCAACTCATTCCATCGTTCTATGGGGCTGTCAACGTCTGCTCCAACACTGGTTTGTTTATGTGCTGACCCTCCAGTAGATCTATTAATCATTGCTTTTTCATCATCTGTCAGCCATTTCTCTTCTGCCCCGGGATACATATCCACAAACGCGTTAAGACAAGCTTTTTGTTCGTTCAACGTGGTAGTGCCGTCGTTGCGTACTTTTAGTAACCTTGCATGAGCCAGTAGTACAAGCGGGTGCGCTTCGGATCCTGCTGTTTGCGATTGGCGAATATACGACTCGAAATGATCTTTAGCTGACACCGAGTCGTTTAGTTTTAGCAGCTCGAGACACGTAAACAGCTCCAAGTCTATGAAGGGCTCCGATTTCGACAAGGATCTCAGATATTTTGTTCCTCCAAATGCCGAGTCTAGTTTCTTGTTGTCAGTAGTAGGGACAAACAACAATTTCTGTCTTAGATTTTGCTCGATTGCTAATGATGCGGTTCCCGATCTTATTAGCGTTTCTGCATCCCATTGCAGTGGTAAAATGATCGTTTCAATGCGAGTTCCTTGCAGGTTTGCCATCGCTAATTTCAGACGCTGACGCAGCTGGATTCTAACTGCAGAGGTCTGTTGGTCTCTCTTTTGATCGGGCTGAGCCTGTACACGATCGATTTTCTTTGGAGCCAATGACTGTGCCATGTCTTCCATTTCCTGAGATGCTTCATCACGCTCGACTTGACTACAAACGTTGTCTAACACCTCCTTAGTTAAGGTCACTTTGTGAGTAGCAAAGAGAACATATGGCTGCCAAAATATCAGCGAATCCCCCTTATCTCTTGAAAACAAAACACTGTCATAGCCTTCCTGGTGAAACTTGGTCAACAGCTTCTGCGTTTTTGAATTCTTTTTCGCTTTGCCTCGAGCAGTCAGTTGGCCAGGATTCACCAGAACGTGGCATGTGTATCCGAATCCGCATAAAAGCGTCACCGATTTACCCATCAGCCCTGCCGATAGCTCCTTCAAATTTTTTGCAGACCATATCTTGATCTCGATCCCATTCAACGTTGCAGAATTTGTAAGTCGTCCGGGATTAAATGTGTCAGTATGGCCGGGGTTGTTCAACTCCACGAAGCCAAAAGTATACCTTGGGCAAAACACTGGTCGTTTCCATATAGGTAGAGTCTCGATCCGCGATTTGTATTTTCCCAGCAGCGATGCCTTTGCCCGACAAAACTCGTCAATCTGCGCCGCTTTAGGTTCCAATGCACCACTTATCAACTGTGGAATATTTGTAAAAACGGATGGTATAGACCGCAACGTCAAGTCCGTAGATATATCCTCTTCTTCAGCCAAATGTGAATTCGTTCGCGTGATTTCTCGATCCAAGGCTTCCTGAGAGCAAGTTGGGCATTCATTGGGAATACCATCATAGCACTGCGCAATCTCGAAGGAATGGCCTTTTTTACAGTTCCAGAGGGATTTTGTCTGACACCGATAGACACTTGTAGAGCTACATAGAATGGAAATTGTCTGAGAACAGACATCATGATTCCAACACTTCACTTCTATCGTTGTTTCGCAGGAGAATTTGGCTGGGTTGACTTGGAATTCTTTTTCTTCATGACATCTGGCATTACGGTAATGGCCGCAAGGCAAAGCCAACCTTATCTCTTCCATACAATCTGGCAATTGCTTTTTGTTTCGCAGGTAATTCATGGCCTCCGCACAAGAAATCTTCAGTCGGTGACCGCAAGTAGAGATTCTTTGAATGTAGATGCTTTGTTTGCAACCATCAAAGTATTTTTCAAGTTCTCTTGGTGTCTTTTCAGGAGGTTCGATGTTGTCGCCCAAGATTCCATCTTTGATAATGCTGCTGACACTTGTGTTTGAACCCCAAGGATACCACTGCCTGCTCTGTAGTACATGACAATGGATTTTCTTTTGGTGACCACATAGAGGACTTGATATCTCCACATACTCATCACATTGGTCTTGCCCCATGGTTCCAATTCCTCGTGCTTTGCTACATGGTACGGTAGCTGTGTGGCCGCATTTGCGGTGCAACTGCACTAGAGCATCACATTGTATATGACTTGCGCGACTCGACACTCTTTGACCTTCCTTAAGTTCAGTTAATTGTGCTGGAACTGTGTAGGTGCCAAGTTGTTGTTTCTGTTGGCAATTGACCTTGCATTCATGACCACAATCCGGATGAAGAATCGCTTCTTTCTCAGTACAAATGCTTTTAGTTGATGCATAGTTACATGCCTTTTCGCATGGAAGCTGTACTCGATGACCGCATTTACGAATAAACATTACCAGCTCAGAGCACGTATAATCCTTTGGTCCAATGCTCTGTCCTTCTGTGACAATGCCAACCGGTGAACAACGAGTTCCTGTCCATGATTGCAGCTCAATTGCCACTTTGCATGGCACAGTGCATGCATGACTGCATCGAGGTAAATTGACAGTAACCTGCTGTGCGCATACATAATTGCTACTGTTGCTATCGTAGGTCTGTTTCATATAGCAATTCACTGTCTTGGAATGGCCACAAGGTGGGTCATACTCCACTTTTTCGTTGCACCTTCCAAGCAACGAGCTATCCTGCGTATACATTTGATACTCGAAACACTTGCATTTGACCAGGTGTTTGCAATCAGCGCGCATATAAAGGGCATGCGCCTCTTGCTGACATTTTGGCCATGATTTAATCCCACTGACATAGTCGCGTTCGTCAGCACAAGTAAAAGAGGTATGGTGCATACATGGAAGTTCTACTGTCACTTGCGTATCACAGCGATAATGAGGTAACATTTCGTCAATGCTCAAGTTAGCTCGATATCCGACGTTTGACTTCACGTCTGCGCATGTGATTTTTTGCGGATGTCTTACACAAGGAGAATCTACTTCCTCCTTACAGTTCGTATTGTGTTGATGCAAGTCTTTCCAATGGCATTTTAAGTTACATAGATGCGAACATCGAAGAACATGAGTGCAAAGTTCCGGGCAAAACCCTAGCTGTAGCTGATCCGGATTCGAGACCATGTGTTTTATGTTTCGGTGCTGCGGGCAACATAGCGGTATTTGTGGTCCAATTCTATTGACAACAGCCTCCTCACGCGTAGGATCAGATTGGAGTTCTTCCGTATCATTGTCGATCTGCGTTTCTGGCCTTCGCAATATATCAAACGTGTTGTCCCAGTGCTCCACCTTTCGTTGTTCAAAATATCCAAAGTTCCCAATGATATACAGGCCAATCCTAGGACGGCTTAGCAGGACAATCATACGATTGACTAACCGGACAAACGGCGTATTCGAACGAGAATCTGTAACAAGCGAAGCGATAACGATATCCGCCTCATCTCCTTGGAAGCGATCGACAGTTGAAATGGTCACAGAATCGTTATTATTTGTTTTTGGCCAATCTTGCAGAAGCGGATCTGTGCCAGTCTTCAGCATTTTGCGAATTAACATGAGCTGTCCTTTGTAAGGCGTCAGGACGGCAATGGACTTTTTGGGAACTCCACAGTCTTTCACAAGATACTTTGCAAGTTTGCAGACCATTTCAGCTTCCAATGAATTCACTTTCGAAAGTCCCACACTTGCTCGAGTCTGCACACCGGTATGCGTCCAGAAGAATATCTGTGGTAGAATTCCAGGAACTTTCATTCCACCGGTCTCGCTCGATAACAATTTTGTCGGCGGAGAAACGCAGTCTTTACCGATCAAACGCGTGTTACAAAGTTCATGATCCTTAATCGTAACAATTTCGCGATAGTAGGATCTCGTCAGATCACAGATTCCTGTTCTCATTCGTCTTTGAATGGATAGTACTGTTGATGGCACTTCATGGGCACCTGAGGCACAGATCAGTCGCTCAAATAACGATATATTTACACGGTTGATCCTCTCGAAGTCAAATTTGGACATCAAAGAAGGCTTCAACTGCAAATGGTCGCCAACCAGTTCCAACTTGCACGCACTAGAACCCAAGCATGCAAACAGCAACGGTTCAAGCACCTCTGACGCTTCCTCCACGACAATAGCAAACGGTCGTGTGGTCATAATGGCTTCCAGTCGAGAAACACAACCAACGATAGTACCACCAATAACTGCCTTTCCTTCATACAGACTGGCGTTTGCCTTGACTTTGGCATCATGATAATCCTTCTTTGCTGCAGTTGCCTTTAGCTCAACTATTTTCGCTATCTTTGTAAGTATAATATCAAGCACATCTAATAACGCCTGTCCGAGCTGCCAACGGTCAGCTGGAGCAATATCCCAGGTCCATCTCGTCGGATGCACCCATGATGATGTGGCCGTCGTCGCCGTTGATGGTTCTTGATTTTTTTCTTCATCCATCATAGTATTTAATGACTGCTCTATCTGCATAATCTCCTCATCATTTTCTTCATTATTGACCATAAATACTTCGCGCAGATGTTGCAATGATTCCGGTTCTTCCATTTCATCGGCGTTGTCATAGATAGATTTTTCCTCGGGTACGTCATAATAAGTTTCTTCAGAAAGATCTATAAGATCATTCACAGAACTATCGTTTAATTTGCTCTCATCAGTTTTTTCTGCAGGTAGCAGGGCTGTATCTTCAGTGATATTAGCCTGCTCGTTATCTTTAATGTTAAGCCTATCGAGCGGATTCACGTTTTAGTCAGATCCATTTATACTTGCGATATTCAACTTACGCATCAATGGCTGGCCAATTTTCTTGATACTGCTCAAAGAGAGCGTCTAAATGCACATTTTCTTTCACCCCTTTAGATGAAGATGACTGCGAAGCATGGTCGCGACAGTAGGAGATATCAGGTAATAGTGTGGTCGATTTGCACGGCTTTCCTTTCGTTGTTATTCCTTGGCAGAACACTTTTCCGTTGCTTCCGTTGTTATTGTCAATGGATTGAAGATTACTGGGATCACACGGCTGCTCCATCTGTACGAACTGATTTCCTGATAAACGAAATGCTTCCGCATGATCCTTGCAAAAGGGGAAGCTGAGCGAAATTGCAATTGCTTTGCATGGATTCCCCTTTTTTGTAATTGCTTCACAGATCTTTATCCTATGAATCTGGCAGTAGATATCAGCTGCGCTAGAGACTTCTCTACAGCAAAACTGTTTGCTAGAATTGTCAAAGGCGCAACAAAGCCTATGTTGGTCGCACGCGTTTCGTGGAGGAGCATCACCAGCGAGACGAGCAATAGCACCTCTCTCCAAACATATTCTGCAGGCATGAATATCACAATATATCTGTGGACGAGGAAGTCCTGCTTTTAAGCAACCAGGAATACTGCAGATATGAGATCTACAACACCTTTTCCCTGGAACTATAGCTTCCGAGCACCTTTCCTGCTTGCTATCCACAAGCTGACTGAAGTTACAGCGATGCATAGAGCATAAAAGAGATCCTTCCGTAGCAATAGACACGCATTGGTTTGTATCGACATCCAGAGCAATAAATGCACACCGTGGTTGGGGAACAAATCCAGTAATCCATCTCCATACAATCTCCACCGGTTGTATAGCAGGATCATGATGGCTGATTCCTTCATAAAGGTTCCAGATCATTTGGTAACCTTCGAGAGTGATATCGTTTTCTTGAGGTGAGATCTCGGTCAGAATGGGATCGATATCATCAGTCGAAGAAAAAAGGTCTTGGTCTGGGTTATGAAATGTTGCTTCAAGGAGCTGTTGGCGAACGGAATCCGTCATTCTCGGCAGTATAATCTGCAAGTAGGCTATGGCGTTTCCTAATAGCGTAGCCGCACTGTACGACGCCTTTTTGATTTCCTTTTCGTCATTTTCTTGGTTCTCTATGTCCACTTTGAAACCAATCAGTTGTGTGGCTGATTTTCGGAGCAAATGTATCCGTCGAAGACTGTCAGTAACTTCGATTAACTTGGAACGAGCTTGTCGCACAAAAGTTTGACTGGAATAAAGATGTTGCTCGGAGTACCGTTGCAGCATTGTATCATTGCAGCTTCCTCCTATTCTGACCAGCGAAAGCGAACGGTGATTCTTGTTACTGGCCTTAATCAAATCACACAAAAATTCATCAATGGCATGATTCTTGTAGGACAATACGAGAATGGGAGGTTGTCCAACCGAACGGTTTACTTTGATCCATAGCCTTCGAATGACGAGAAGAGCGCGTGTGATTACCACGCCGACATACGATTTGCCCGTTCCAGGAGGACCTTGGATTAAATGAACAGGGCAGTAGAGTGCCTCTAAGAAGCTCACCAGTTGATTGGAGTCTAACGTAGCATTTTGGACAAGCTCGCAAAGCTCTGTATGGAGCTCCATGCGCTCTTCATGGTGACCACGGATTTGAACAATTGGATCCATATTACTTTTGTCTATAAGTTGTGTCATGACGTCCTGAACGGCATTTCCGGAAAGAGAAGAGTCTGTCTCTATTTTTCTTGCGTCCTCATGGCAATCGGCTAAAAATCGAGATGCTTCTGTACTTGTCTCCGCTGAGACATTGATTAACGCACCATTGTCAAACGGGAGTAAAGATTCCTTTTGCTTCTCCAGGACTTTCAGGACGGGAATAAATTCTGGCACAAACGTCTGACAGTCTATAATAACTATACTGTCATTCTTCTCAAACTGGACTCCCTCGTTATCGTTGTCTAGCGTATTTAACAAAGACACAACTAATTTTCCGTTTTGTCTTTCGTCTGCCTTTCCTCCCTGCTTTAGCTCACCCCATATGATGCGATTCTGTGGGTACAAAGGCGATCCTCTGCCAGGTACTTTGACCAACCCCACAAGATTCGGCGCTGCCAACCTGCTAGAAGTTCTCCAATGAATGGGGTTTGGAGGTGGTCTTCGACACTCGAATCCATGAATATAGACGTAGTCGTCGTGATCAACTCGGGTCACTGTTGCATCGTACAAGTGTGTAGATGCATTTTGCCCTGGCGGCCCGCAAAGCTTCGCAACCACTTTTTGTGCACAGCTCAAACACAAACCTTGGTTATGACGGCTATTTGAGCAAATAAGAGATGCGAAATTGGGGCAATGATTTGTTCGACAGCGCACAGATGTAACCTTATCAGCAGGCGTTAACCACAGGACGTTTCCACAGACTTTATCTCGTTCTTTGAAAAGACATTTGGGACTTAAAGCGTTGCTACCATCACAAAACGTCATAGCGACCCAAAGCGGAAGAACAGTATTAAAGTACTCTTCAGGAGAGCTATAGACGCCATTGCTTCTGTTATCTCCAGGCGTTTTCATGACCGGGAGGTGCGGGGGCTGAAATTGCTTCACATCGCATAGCCACCCAACGGTTGGTTGCTTCCAATTTGGTTTGTCTTTACGTGATATTTCGGAAGCGCTATTCTCCGTGTCTCCATTCGAATCGGTGCCGTCCAAACCGCTAGCTGACCTTGGTTTTCCAGCTTTAACAGTCCACGGTTTATCAAGGCTATCAAGTAATTCGTTTATTTTTTTCTGCGCCTTCCGGTGATCTGGCACTCTCGCATTGAGAGAGTCTAACGCACTGCATAGAATCGACTGTATACATTCCTTTACAGTATTCTTTTCATGGTAACTCCAGAAATATTGTAAGAGTTTCTGTACGGCTTTAGTTAGTTTCATGAGGTAAGGTTTTTTCCTTGTTTCACAAGAGCCGCTATCAACTAACCTTAACAGCATTGATGACTATCTCGACATTGTCGAGAGTATCATCCCGCGAAGGCTGGTTTTTGAAGCCCTTGAACATCCTATCAGCTGCCTTTGAAACAGAATAGATCGCTGGAGGTGGTAATACATTGGAAAACGGAATGCGCGCCAAATTGGAAAGTAGGTATTTCAACGTAACCGGTGATAAATGATCTACGCTTTCCCAGCAAAGATTCCATTGCTCCTCGTTTCGCCGAATCATATCAGAGAAATCCTTGCCTTCTTGAATCCTTTTCAGCTTATGTATGAAGTTTTCAACGCTCTTCACATCAGTGCCGGCATGCTTTTTTGACGATCCGCTTGGAACCTGTTGGGCAGAGCCAGCAGTATTATTGTTGTTTCTCCAGTTTGCTGTCAAAGCAGGTTGTCCACGACCACGACCGGCACCGTGATTGTTCCCCCTGCCACTACCAGTACCAAAACCACGACCACGACCACGGCCCGGGCCAAATCCACGATAGTTATTTGAGTTGCTTGACATTGAGTGTTAAATATATAATATGCACCAAATAATCAGCGTTATTTATTCTATGCGTACATTTGATACATATTCAGTAGATGCAATAGAGGACGGCGAGACGTTGAAATGATCTTTGTTACCTTTCACTTTTGAGAGAGATATCTGAGGAAAGGAAGAAATATGAGTGTGAGAAAAGAAAACAAAAAGTTAGTTTGGTCAAAGCTGTTGTAGGACTGAAACATTTTTCTATGGTGATTCTGGGACCGGGATTTGGTCAATCATAAGCAAGTATTACCTTGGTTTATGCACTTTGACAACATTCTACTTCATCAAAACCCACTCAATACAATAAGATCAAGGCTGACATAAAACCGTTGTATCTTAACACAAGTCTATGATAACGAATATTCAATTTACTTGAACGATGGTGATGGTTTAGCCTTGTACGCACAGTTACCATACAAAATGTGCAAATGATAAATATCACGCAGTATTCAAGAACACAAACATGTGTAACTGCCAAATGCAGTAAACTCAGATTTCTGGAAGACATCCACGTACACAAATCTTTTGCATTGAAACTTGAGACTTACTAGGGCGCATTTGCGATTTAATAAATGAACATTGACGTATGTATCATGGTTAACGCATAAATATTAGCCAAACGACTCTCATTTACGAGATGTGGGCAGATATAATTTCTTCAAATCGGCAACAATATGAAAAGAATCCAGTCCAACGAAATCATGACAAGAAGGGAAAATAGCGTTTCCAATCAAACTATTTTGCTGTTTGCAAGAACCTTGTCAGCTAGGATAAGAGGAAGCTTCCTATGATTGTAAGATATTCAAGCCCACTGAATAACCTGTGGCACCTTGTTCCGTCACAAAGTTTGTCGGTGGCTCTTAACAGCCGAGGAGTTATTATGTTTTGCATAGCAAACAAAACAAAACTTTGCCACAATTTTTCTGACCTGCAGCCTTCGTTAACTATTCACTATGTGAGGCACACAGTGGGTTGCTTATGAAACACCTTTTTCACGTCTAACTGTATAATTTGCGCGAATATTTAAACTCTTTCTCGCAGGAACCTATAGTTTTAGCTTATTTGATTATTGTACGCCAAGGAAAGCATGATACTATAATACGCTTGATGAATTTATCCTGCTGAAAGATACGTTGGGCAAGAGACGTCATTTTTTCCTAGTATCGTGAGTGCGGAGTGCAAATATCAATCGCGGCGTCATTGCATTCGTAATCTTGGTACGCTTTTTTTTTACTTTCTTAAACCTTTCACTATGTTTCTGACGCGCTCCGAGTACGATCGTGGTGTGAATACCTTTTCGCCAGAAGGTCGTCTTTTCCAGGTTGAATATGCAATTGAAGCCATCAAGGTATGTTGTTGAACATTCCAACATAACATCCTTTCTTACCATGTGCAACAGTTAGGCACGACAGCCATCGGCATTCAGACCTCCGAGGGTGTTGTGTTAGCCGTTGAGAAACGTGTATCCTCCCCACTTTTGGAGGCCAGTTCTATTGAAAAGATTATGGAGATCGACGATCATTTGGGCTGTGCCATGAGTGGGATGACAGCTGATGCGAGAACCATGATTGAACACGCCCGAGTAGCTGCTCAGGTACGTTCGCCGCCTTTACATCCCCAGTAGCAATGAACTGATAAACCACCCTTACGCAAAAGAATCACAGATTTACATACGATGAACCATTAAAGGTGGAAAGTGTGACTCAGAGCGTGTGCGACCTGGCATTAAGATTCGGTGAAGGCGCTGACGGCGAGGAATCAATCATGGTAGGGAGCTTTCCATTCCGCAAATCCCTTCCCATATTCGATACTGATATCATTTTAGAGCCGACCTTTTGGCGTTGCGCTTTTGATTGCTGGTGTAGATGAAAAAGGTCCACAACTGTAAGTAGTTATGCACGACCGGTTTCGCTCTGTTTGACACTGTCACAGCTATCACGCAGATCCATCAGGAACATTTATGAGCTATCAAGCGAAAGCAATTGGATCGGGATCAGAAGGTGCACAAACGGAATTGCAGAATGAATATCACAAGGTAAAATAGTGAGAAATTCGAGAGGAGATAAGCTGAATGACAGTTCCCCAGTCTATGACTCTTCAGGAGGCAGAGACCTTGTCCTTAACGGTCTTGAAATCAGTTATGGAAGAAAAATTGAATAAGACCAATATCCAACTAGCATCGGTGACTGTGCAACACAAGTTTAAGATTTACTCGGAAGCCGAACTACAAGCCGTCATTGATAGGTTGTGAAAACAAGTTTTACTTTTCCATAAATCATAAATGAAAGCCACACTCAAGGAAAGAAAAGAAAACAGAAACATTAAAGGGTTAGAAATGAAAGAGGGAACAGAACAGAAATAGGATGATCACGAGGGATGCTGAGAAAGCAGGCGGATCTACACGAAGTCGGGGAACAGCGTTTGTGAATATGCCAATTTGTCCCAGGCCACCTAAATCTTGCTCGTATGCATTGAAATCAATATTGGGGTAGTTTGGAGGCTGATTGCCATAGGCATATACAGTGGAAACCAGGACTGATGGCATTGCGGTTGTTTCTGGAAGTGGAACTAGGGTCATTGTGAATGACGGATCAGAAATGATTGCTATAGGGGTGTTGGTAGTACTGCTGCTACTGCTACTGCTGCTGATAGCGATACTACTGGCTGTATTTACTGCCGGTTTTGTCGAGCTTGTTCGAATTGGGGTGATTGGGTACGGTTGCCCAGTGGGAGAAGACGCAAAATCATTGTTTTTTTCCGTAGCAGTAATATAGCGATATGCAGATGTACTAAAAGAACTAGTGTGGTGATGATGTTCTTTAGTACTGTGATGGGCATGATGGTCCGTGTCGCTACTGTGATGATGGTGATGGTGATGGTGATGATCGCTGCTATCTTTCGCTGCTTTTTCGTCGTACTTATGTTGAAGATCGATGCGATCAAAAGAATCTGCATTATGATCGGTTAGATCCACTGCCTGAGCCATATAATCCTGTTCCAGTTCTTCAGAGTTTCCGTGCAAAAGGCTGTCTTTGACTGCATCTTGCAAAATCTCCGTCCATTCATGGTAAGTATCCTAGATTATCAGGGAACAAAACCCGTCCATTGGTTAAAAGAAAGGTAACACCAGCCGTGGTAGCTTTCTAACTTACATCTACATAGGAATCCATATCCCTCCAGTATCTATTAGAATCAAGGTTATTATGACGTTCTCCTCTCATTATTCATAAAATATCACTTGTAACGGTAATTTAACTGGTGCTTCCATTTATATAGCCGTCTCTTATTTTTATTAATTTGTTTATTTGTTAACTTTATCTTTCCGTCGGTATTTTTCGTGCAGTATAACATGACAGTATCCAAACAAATACGAAATAGCATACATTAACTGAGACCAATATATCTCTCGGGTCTCATTGGAAGAAATGATAGGTCGTATAAATCCTATAAATGGCATACAAATCGTACAGACGTCGCATATTTCATTAGTGTAAAACTGCACACGTCTCACGAGAGTCGCATTTTATATGACATGCAATTCTCCTGCGATGTGTGCAGCTTTCTCATCCCGTAATGAGTGAGTCCAACAGAAAGAATGAATCCTTCTTGATCAGTAGTCTTGAATAATCGTTATATGCATATCATATCCAGTTCCTTGAATAAGTTTTCGGGCAGATTGGTCACCAAAATAAACGATACAAAGCATGTCCGTTAAACGCACGCCATAAAAAACCTGGTAAGCTAATACAGACTTTAATCCACAACTTGCCCCTGATAATGTCCCTTCTTGTGTAAGTTAGAGCGAAAAAGTAAATTGAATGCTACAGAGAAGGCAAAGGCTTTAGCGGTTAAAAATACGTGAAAGACAACTTAAGCAGGAAGAGATATTGAATCCAAACAAATCTAAAGAACCATACCTGAGCTGCAGTGGTCCCGATCATTCAAAACCTTCTTCCAAGAATTGCCAAAGTCATTCCAAATTGAAAAAGGGCATTATCGCTGAGAAACTAGATGATAACCACTAGGAAACTTTTATTCGAAAGTCATCAGCTTCATCTGTGGTGCGTCCCCGAATTGGGCATCTTCCAAAGTGATACCGTTCACTTGTTGGCCTTCGTTATGGAAGTTATCTTCCGTGCTCAGCTAATTGTCAACTCCTACATTATTGCTAACTGTGAGAGGCCGGTGCCTTCTTATATTTACAACCAAAACCTTTTACTCGGTATGCCAGCTTATCATGGGGATCAATGTTAGCAACAGCAACCCCAATTTTCCTCAAGAGCTATACGATCAATGAGAAGCGTTCTTGGATAACCATCCCAATGCTCTTTATCCTGTTAAAAATTTTTCCAGGTTATAGTGATGCCCTTTCCGCGGCCTGCCTCACGTTAGCCATCACATATTCCAACAGCGTCGCTGAAAATTTTCAAAGACTCCTGAAATTCTACCTCTCAAGCAGACTAATGGAGCTAGTACCTGTAGGATACGAACATATGTAGGCCATACCTATCGATTAATTACATATGCATAGGGTTTATTCCCAAAAATTTCAAAGTCATTGCAAGAGACTACATTTATAAACTCCTTGCTAGAGGTGATCCTTGCCGGCCTTTACAGGATGGACCTGCTGTTTCAGACTTTGATCGGGCTGAGGAGAGGATTTTTGGAGAGTGTGCAACACTGATGCCACAAATTCAAACAAACATCGAAATAATATCTGCTTATCCAGGCAGATAAATTCCAGTCTTGGCATATATTTTCCCAAGGTACAATCAAGAACCCAAAGACGTTGAAGGAAAGCAAAAAGCTTGAGAAAAACCAAGAGGCCGAAAAGGTTGAAGACTGTTTCAAGGGTCTAACCCAATTGTTCTCTTTGTCTTCGCCTCCATCCACTCATTGGAGATTTATCAGCGTTAATTCCAAGACATTGGAACGGTTAACGAAGGTCAGCAATCAAGAAATAGCGATGATCAGCTTCCCCAGTTGTATGATGTTTTCGATTTCTTAACCTAGGATATAACAGGTAATTACTATGATTATCCTTAGCTAAATGTCACACGAGCATTTCGTTAGTCTGGAGCAACTTCCGAATTCCGGTACCAATGAAGGAATCGCTTTTTGGAAAATGATTATGACCTACGGCTATAGCGTTGATGTCCGATTTGCTCGAGCTGAGAAAATGGAGTCGGCTGTCGCCGGCGTCTCGTTTGCTGTTCTGAAGGCGTTGACGGTAGCCATCATTTATGACTATTTTACACCATGCGCGATTGATCGAGGTATCAGTGAACTTTTTATCATCTTTTATGGTCACGGTTCCCAACTTCATGAAACGAGGCGATGCTCGACCAAGGGATAGTATGCACACACCGGGTCTCCAAATAGACTGAACAAATTGGAGGAAGAAAAGAAGGAGAAAGGTATTGGAATCTGGAGAAACAGCGAATATTGAAGCCCACTCAAACGAATATCAAAGCAGCCAAACGTGCGTGCTTTTCTATGAGAAGGTGGCGAGGCCAAAAATAAAAAAAAGGTCAATGACGGGAAGATGAAAACTGCGTCGGTGAATGGAGCTTCTGTGTGCCAAAAGCCTCGTTGTATTGCGGTAAGACGGGACGGGGCCACACTACCTAAAGCTGGCATGCAATGGCTGTGGCAGTGATTGGTCTCTCTGCAATTTCGATTATGAAAATGGGTCGCCGCTGCACCATACATCAGCCAATTCAATGCTGATTTGAAAAATCTTGAGACGCCCAATCTGTCAGCTGGCTGACATGAAGGAACGGTACCTGGCACAGGCCAAGACCACTGCCTCGTCCGGTAAGTTTCAATTAGGCTTTCGCGCTATTCAATCAACTAATTATTTCTGCTGTCATCCACTTTGCTTTTGCATCCCGTTGTTGCTGTATCGGTTTCATTTATTTTCTCTGAAGCTTGTTTATATACCTTTGTTAGTATCTCCAATTAAAGAAAACGAGCAGGCATAACTTGCGCCAGGATACAAGATGACGGTGTTTTAATTAAAATTTTCCACTACAGATATGGTGACTGAGCCCAATACGACCTTTCCTTCATTGGACCTTGATATCTTCCTTTCCTTCCTTTAAAACGTGGCCGACTATTTTACACATTAGACAAGGGAGGAATCGATAACTTTTTTTCTGATCTACAAAGGGGAAAAAAAGGTCTAATTCCATACTTCACTCATTATATTGCTCTTTGTTTTACAACACGGACAAACCGGTCGATTCTCCTAATCCCTATTCCCCTTCCTTTCCACCTCATCTGTAAGTCATTTCAACCGTCTGACAGTTATTCTCGATAATATTACTGGAAACTCATCCTCGATCGCCATAGATCCGCTGTGAACGAGAACCTGTTCGTTTTCATTAATACTCCCATACCAGTCATCGTTTTGTCCACACAAGCACAGGACCCTTACCCGTCAATAAGGTAAACCAATTAATAGAGAAACGATATGTAACCATCTCACGAATATAATTAGATTTTATTTCCCTAAAAATGACTCCCTCCGAGCAAGGCCATCATCCATCACTTGCCGCAGGCCCGACAGCGGTTCTTCAACATACTGGAGACGCTGATAGCCTTAAGAAGTCTCGATACCCTCAACAGTATAAGTAAGCAGATAACATATACGAGCATGTAGTAACAAAGCGAGATATTTACTCGAATCTCTATTAGTGATATGTACGGGCCTTATAGTACGTCACCCTCCGTGTCTGGACAAGTAATGATGAACAGCGCCTACTCGCCAATTAATGGTGCTGTGATCCCGTTCCAGCAGACTTCGTCCAATGCATTTGGACAATATGCAGGGAATTCGAACTATAGCGTGAACCAGTACCAGAATGGACAGGCTGGTCCTTCAACACCACAATTTGTTCACAGCGCACTGGGATCGCCATCTCTTCCTCCATATTCAACACCTCAGTTCTCTAATGCAACCGCATACCCTCACATGTCGTCCCCCCAATTACAACCGGCACAGCAACAGACGGCGCGCACGATTTACATGGGTAATGTCCCGCCTGATACTCATGTATCCGAGGTTTTGGACCTCATCAAATCAGGTGTCATTGATTCCGTCCGGCCTCTGCCAGAGAAAAAATGCGTATTCGTGACCTTTGTGGAGCCTTCTGCCGCTGCTCATTTCTACCATGAAGCGACAACCAAAAGATTAAGTGTGAATGGGGCGGAACTCAAGGTTGGATGGGGTAAGTCGAGCTCTATCCCAAGTAATATTCAATTGGCACTGCAGAATGGGGCAACGCGCAATGTCTTTCTGGGATCGCTGGACGAAGCCATGACAGAGCAGGATATACGTGAGAATCTCGCTCGTTTTGGACATATTGAGCATGTGAAGATGATCAAAGACAAAAGCATTGCTTTTGTTCACTTTTTGAGCACATCGAATGCAGTCAAATGCGTCAATACACTCCCGACCGAAAGTGCCTGGGCATCACGACGGGTTAATTATGGGAAGGATCGTTGCGCACCTTCGACCAAGGTTCATAACCCCAGTGCTCAGCATGTATATACATCTGCTGGTTATCCCGGTCCGGCCTACCAGGTGCGGTATCCATCTATATCCTATGATCCTTATACAGGTGCAGCTGTCGAAGCGTATCCAAATCACCCAGTTGCTTCGCCTACCAATGGCTCTGCTATGTATGCGGCAAACATGTCGCTATCAGGCCTTGCCAACCGAACCATTTATTTAGGCAACATTCACCCAGACACCGCATGCGAGGAGATATGTAATGTGATTCGTGGTGGCATTCTAAGTCAAATACGGTACATGCCCGACAAACACATTGCATTTGCTGCGTTTGTCGATCCTGCGCTGGCGCTTCACTTCTACAATCAAGCCATGTACCAAGGCATCGTAATCAAAAACCGTCGGTTAAAAGTTGGATGGGGTAAACCGTCAGCTTTGCCGGCAGCGGTGATCGCAGCTGTTCAGAATGGAGGATCGCGTAATGTGTATCTTGGGAATATTGATGAAACGATCACTGAGGAGAAGCTTAAGCAGGATTTCTCTGACTATGGTGAAATTGAGCTCGTGAACACGCTCAAAGAAAAGAATTGCGCATTTGTCAATTTCACCAGTATTGCTGCTGCTGTACGAGCCATTGATGGTATCCGGTCAAAAGAAGAATACAAGAAATTTAGAATAAATTATGGCAAGGATCGATGTGGTAATCCACCTCGTACGCATAAAACCGTCCATCATTCACAGCAAGATGCGGAAGTCAACGTTGCTACCACAACCTTATCGGACCTAAGCCCTCAATCGCAGTCTTCTCCACGGCCACAATCACCTCGACCAACTAGGACCAGCATGGTGATGGAGGAAGGGCAAGAAACCGTAAATAGTGTTCTTCTGGATTCAGTCCTTGTGGGAAACGGGTAATGTCAACCACCGATAGCAAGACCAGCGAAACTCATCGGATTCCTATAGCATTTGAAAAAAAAAAGTATCCATGTTTCTTCTTTTCTCTCTTTTTTCTCTCTCAATATCTGCATGGCGCCTTATATATAGCGCCTTCGTTTCTCTAATATGGCATCACCTATGGACAACAACAAAAAAAAAAAGCATTGTTTGTATACTGCTTTTATGTACTTTTTTTCCTTGCAACTCATCTTACTATTAAACAAAAACACTGCTAATATTTGATTGCCACCTGTTTGTCTGTATTAATAGATTTAAACCGTCCTCTTGATTACATCCGTTTTCTATTGTTCTATACGCTCATGCCGATTGACGAGGAACGTGATGCTGTACTAACGTGAGAAACTCTTGTAGAAAAAAAAAAGGTAACATTCTTGCAAATCAAAGGAAAATTTCGCATAATTTTTACTTTCTCATCAACAAGTAGAGGTTCTCGCCCACCGTGATATTTTGCAAATGCCTGTAATCTCCCTCCAAACTCATCAACAAACCACCATATGAGACGTATACCGTTCTGCGTTTTTAATGTCAGCTAAGCGAAAGGGTAATGCTCAATCTACTTACACTCGCTGGCCAGCCGTTGCCGTAGACACACCGGTGCCACTTGCATCTTCATAGCGATAAACTTTACCATGCATAACGTACTCGTACTCATCGCTCAAATCGCGCTCGCCAGGAGCACGTTCACGCCAGCTCTCTTTCTTCTTCTCAGCAGCGGCTGCATTGGAACCGCTTCCCGATGTACCGTCTACAGAGAGCGAAGATGCCAGAACAAGGGAAAACTTGTCTGCGACCTCCAGAGGATACAGTTCCGAGTTTATATCGAGTACCAGGTCCATTTCGTAGTTTTCGGAACGGGCAATTAGGCGGGATACTGAATTTTGACATTAACTTAATTCAATCTTTTGCATGAACATAAGTATTGACGATTTCTACCTCTGTCAAAGTATCTTCCCTTAGGATCAATATCCTTAATCTCGAAGAGATCGGTAAAAAGAATATTATCCTGTGACATGAGAGATTCTGTGTGCAAATCGCTTGCGATGAAGAGGGTGATCAACGAGACAGCAACTTTTTTTTTGCGACCGACATTCAAACAGTCACTTACTCAACGAATGCGGGGCTGCAATCGATTAAAGCACGAAAGAAGAATACGACGGTCTCCATCGATTGAACTATGGCAGAGACAGAATGGTATCGACAGGATCCGAAACGACCACGCTTGAACCCTAAAACCGATCATGACGAGGACGATGTTATCATGGCGGATAACCGACGACCATTTAGTGCGTTCCTAACAAATTCTATGCGACGTACGAACCGTCACCCTATCCTGTCAGACAAAAAGCTGGTCATATACGACCTGAAAGGTTGGCATTCACAGAAACCAGAAGCATAATCGACCGGGCGTCTGGAATTAAAAATGCATAGTTGAACGACCAATGCTGCCTGAAGGTTACGAAGAGGATGCATGGCAGCGGTTGAACAAGGCTATTGACGCGATTCATCACGGTAGTCACATTACAGAAAGTTTGGAAGTACTATATCAGGTTTGTGTACAATAGACCAAGAAGGCGTAAGGATATTTAACGTCTCCGTACCAGTTATGCGAAGACTTATGCCAGTACGATTTGGCGGAGCAAGTATTTAATCGATTACGTACTGAATGTCAAAAACATATTGAGGACCAGTTTAGCAAACTTTCTTCGTTAGTAAATGGAAAGTTTACTGGAATAACTTACCAAGGCACCGATTTTTCTACAGGGACGCAATGGAAGGAGTAGCCTATCTAGAAGCGGTGGATAGCTTATGGACGAGTCATTGTGATCAGACTGTAAATTCATCTTGCGAAACAAAAAAAAGAAGGTTATGAATCTATCATCTCATGCTAAGATAGTTGCAAATCCGAAGCATATTCCTGTATCTGGATCGCATATATGTCTCTCCAACAACAAAGACTGGATCTATATGGTAAGAGCTCATCATATTAGTAGAAGATGGAAAAAAGTTCACGGATAATTCATACAGGAATATGGCTATGGAGCTTCTGCGAGCCAATTTCATGCGAAATGACAATGTTCGACATAAGGTCATACGAAACGTATTGAATCTCATTTTATCTGAGCGGTAAAGTAGTCCTTTTTGCCAATCAGGCTATATGAACTAAACAATATCTATTATAGTAATGGGGAGAATGTGGATACAATGCTGCTTCAGTCAAATCTACGAATGCTGATCGACCTGTCTTTGTATCATTCCGAGTTCGAAGAGCAGTTTTTGGAAGAATCACGCAGATTTTATCGTGCAGAAGGTGACAAACTGGTAACAGAGCTACATATGTCTGGTTATCTTGAACATGTCTCGACTCGCGTTCATCAAGAGTCTACATTGCGTGTCAAGCGCTATTTTGATAAATCGTCCAAGGCTGCTTTGACTACTATCGTCGAACAAGAACTTCTAACCAATCGGGTGGAGTATATATTGGAGAAAAGTATGACCTCCTCTTCACAGATAAAGTCATCCTTAACTGCGATATTGTTAGGCTTGCGTTACTTTATGGAAAATTACCGAGCGGATGATCTTTCGTTGTTATACAGACTGTTACGCAAAGTAGGCTGCTTGGAACATTGCCGCAGACATTTCGTAAACTACATAAAGGTACCTAAAGCACTATGGTTTGAAGAAACAATATTTAACTTGAAGGCTCGTCTGTCATAGTGGAAGGGCACATCCATCTTGAGTGAGCATTCCGCTGAAAAGGATACAATATCAGCTCTTGCAACCTTCAAACGGAAGACAGATTTTATAGTGATGCACAGCTTCGAGGAAAATGAGTCCTTTATTAACGGACTTGACGTCGGCTTTGAATATTTTATAAACCTTCGTCAGAATAATGTTATTGAAATACTTGCCAGTCATATCAATCGACTATTACAGTCAGATAAGGTAGCGTTGTCAGTACGGAATCCATTACTAAACTATTGGCAGGTGGATGAGAAAGCATTGGATCAGAGTATGGTTATATTTAGGTGACTGAAAACTATGTTACAGTTTTACACTAACAGATCGTTCCATTTAACAGATTTTTGCAAGGTATTTCAGGCACCATTTACTACTTCAGAGACACCTGGTAAAAATATTGTAGGGAAGGATGTTTTTGCAGTGCTGTACAAGCGGGATCTTGCAAAGCGACTGCTTCTTGAGGTCATGAACAGAAATGCTGAAAAGCTAATGTTGGCTAAGATAAAGAAAGACTGTGGACTGGCGTATACAAGCAAGCTGGAAGGAATGTTACGAGATATCAAATATTCCAACGACCTAATGAACGAATTCAAGGCAAGTAGACTTCTTTTAAGATCATACAGTCTAACCATGTGATATAGAGCACAGTTTCCTATGGCAATACGTCAAACTTGGATTTCAAAGTCAATGTTTTGACTCATGGATTTTGGCCGTCGTATCTGCCTATTGAGATTACATTGCCACCCGAGGTAAAAGAAAATATGTCCCATAGGAAGAATGAACCCTTTGCTTATGTATCACATAGTTCGTCCACGTTCAAGACCTTTACAAGAACTTTTACACGACTAAATTTACGGGACGACGTTTAACATGGCAAAATTCGCTCGGTGTATGCGAAGTCCTTGGGAATTTTTCAAATGTGAGAAATCTAAAGCTACGTTACACGTGCATTAAAGCAGGAAAATAGTGTACCAAAGACTTGACCTTGACATTGCTACAAACGGTCGTTTTGTTGCTGTTCAATGACGAAAACAAGCACTGCTTTACATTTTCTGAAATACTCAAAGCGACAAATCTCGGTAAGCAATCGTTAGATATCGTACTTTGTAACCATAAGGCTTTAGACGAATTGGAACTTCAGCGAACCTTGAAATCCCTAGCTTGTGGACCACAAAGACTGTTACTGAAAATTCCAGAAGGCGATGATGTCCAGTCGACAGACCAATTCGTTTTCAATGCGGAATTTACAAGTGATCTATCTCGAGTAATGATGAATACAGATACCTTAAATGAAGTTATCGAAAGCAACGCTTCTATCAATGAAACTGTGCTAATCGGGAGGGAAACACAGGTAGAACGATTAATATGGTTTTTGGGACTTGCCTAACTCAAAAGTAAAATCAAAGGTGGATGCTGCTATTGTCAGGATCATGAAATCGAAACAGACTTTGGGTCATAGTCTCCTTCTAAGCGAAGTTGTTCGGCAAGTACGATTCCCAGTAACGGTAAGACGCCATAACTGGGTACGGAATCTCACATCTAATAAAACGAACATTGCCAGGCACAGGATATTAAAAAGCGGATCGAGTTGCTCATAGACAAGTAAGGGAGAAAATGACAGTGAAACGAGATTTTTTTTTTTTTGTGCTGATGAGTTGTTATACAGGGAATACCTAGCACGGGTCGGCGATGATAGTTACCAGTATCTTAGTTAATACTTTCGACGCATATTTATGCGTGTTAATCGGAATAAATCCATAATTACTAAAAGAATCTGCCTGGCACAATAGGCAGGCTGGCAGACAATCCTCCATCAATCGCAATTGCTTGACCATTCACGTATGAAGCTTCTTCACTTGCCAAAAAGGCAATTACATTGGCAATCTAGGTTCATGTCAGGTCGTCTTGAATCTAAATATCTCTGATTAGATTACCTCTGCAGAAATACCGTATCGCTTGGTTGGATTCAGCTGCCCAATCTTATTTTCGCTTCCTTTTGAACGTGCGTAATCGAATGTTGGTTTAGTCATGCCTGTTTCAATAAGGCCCTACACGCTTCCATGAGACTCTTTATTACTGCTTTGAGGAACACTTACGGGGCAGATAGCGTTCACTCGTACATTGGTTCCAGCATATTGACACGCCGAGGACTGGCATAGGTTGATAACGCTACGTAGAAGATCTGAGAATCTGGATCAAGCGAAAAAGAATGTAGCTTACGCGGCTTTGGAAGCAGAATATTCTGGCGATCCAGCACCTGATCTGATACCAGCCACTAAGAGCACAACTTCAGGTAAGCAACCTCGACCCTCTTGCGCACTAAACGCATACCCGAAGCTGTGGCAATAATCGATCCACTTGAGAAATCTTTTCCTCCTTTGCCAGTGATTTGCATGGCTTCACCTGCGTATTTGGCGGCCAAGAAGACACTTTTACAGAGTAAATCATTATGTGTTGAGTCGGGTCTTTCCTTCTCACCTCAGGGCATTAATGCGCATGATGTTCATGAATGATTCTGCATCTTCGTCTCGCAAACGAGTGCCGGTTGCAACGCCTGCATTGGCTACAAATACATCAAGTCTGCCAAACTGATTCAGTGCTTCCTGGATGATTCCTTGCACAGCTTCGGCCGACGTGGCATCAACTGCACGTGGAATACATTGGACCTGATACTTCTTTTCAATGTCTTGCGCAAGCTCAGAGAGGTTATTGAGACTCAGGTCAGTAACAAAAATTGCTTTCGGCTGTCGTTTAGCCAGAGCGTAAGCTGTGGCATAGCTAAGGCGAAAAGTTTAAGACGAGAATTGGACTAGAAAGTCTCCAAACGGTTACCCTATGCCCAACTTTGAACCGGCACCTGTCACAATGCAGACTTTGTCTTGTAAAGATGGTCCGACTTTTTCGAGATGAGCAGCAATTTGCGCAATACGTTGATTAGCAGAAGACATTATGAAAGGTGGTAAGGGTATAAAGAAACAAGCCGGTGGGAAAGAAAGAAGTGGGTGCGTCTGAGCGGAAATCAGGCAGTCCATGCAACGTTAATCAAAGACCGCTGCCAAACAGAGAAAAAGGGACAAATGATCAAATAACCAAGCATTATAATGAACTCCCTCGTACGTCAAGGTTATGAATGTTTACTATAATGCTAATTAAACGTAGCTTCTGATATTGCGAAATCATACTGGTGTCTCTCCAGTACAGTAATGGCTAACTGCTGCCAGTGGATATACCATCTCGTAAGCACGAATAGATTTCAAACGACGACATTCCGCATGTGCGTCGGTCTCCGAGACGGAGGAAGGACCGTGCACACAAAAACAGGCTTTCAAATAGTGAAATCCCAAATTTTTTACTACAGACGAAAGGACCATCTTGTGCGGTCTAACCCAGCGCCTTTACAAACGTACTAACAGAACAATCTGCTTAAATGCGCTAGAAAAAATTGAATGTGTACCTCGCAATCTGCCTCCGCTCAAATGCTGTTTGATAAACAATCTTGATACTGACTTTGACAGAGGTTCGCGACTCATTCGGATTGCATGGTTCTTCTCGGTCAGTGTTTCTGTTTCCTTATTCCTCAACGCAAATCCATTGTATGAGGTATCTTCACCCCTTTTATACTTCCCTCTCAGATAAACTTGTATACTGACAGGACTTATCTTGATGATTATCTTGGAGAGCACTTCCAACTTGTCGGTATTGATACAATCATTCAAGTAAAATGATACGCTCTTTTGCGCATGTTCTGAGAAATATACCTTTTGTAGTGAGCGTGCTTATCCCTTAAGGCCCGTGTTCCTCTATAACCTGATTGGTCCATGATAAGGGTCGCTTTACCCGGGTTCAACTTGTCTTTTGCCCTTGTAGCCCATTTACTTTCCTTGTGAAATAAGTGATCCTCTTAATTTGTTAGAGAACAATGAATGGATGTATGCGATATACACTGGCAATTGCATGTTTTGGGGGTAATGATGAATTGTGCGAATCACTTTGCAAAAAGAAGAAAGCAGGATCCGCGGAATTTCATATCATGAGACACTTTGTTTACTTTGATAGCAATGAAAACATAACTGTCAGGCAAACGATTGTTCTCTTTGTTAGACGGTTTCCCTATTTCCTTCATGCTCACATAATACACGGACACAAGTATACATATATTATACGTACACTGAGAGAAGTAAGTCGATTTAGCGCATCATTCGTGGCGTGCGTAAACAAGCGTCCATTTTGCTATTGCTTTCTTTTGAACAATCTGAAAGACAATACCCTTTTATCACATGCCTTTCCATACATGGAATTTGCGTTGATTAATTTATGCTAATCCATCCCTTGTCATCTTGCCGCAGTAAAGAAAAAAAGAGAGAGAGGAAGCAATGAACTGTGTTAACACATTATTTGGATCATTCCATTTACGATACAGACAGTAAGAAGAACGAAGTAGAGACTGTATTCTTCGTAGTTTGATGTTGTGTGCTCATCTTGTTGAAAGGTTGTCAATATCTCATCTCTAATATGGCAAATCTGTCAATCAACGATAAGCGACTGTTTGTTCGGTCAAGCGATCTCTTGAAAAAAAAA